>VDFB02368381.1:17483-155747 GCA_007258455.2 Sequoia sempervirens
CTCTCTACCTATGTATCCCCTCTCCCTCCATCAGTCCCTACCACTCTCTCTTATCTCTCTCTCTCTCTCTCTCTCCCTTCCTCCCCCTTTTTCTATCTCCCCTCTCTACTTCTTTCTATCTCATCACTCTCTCTCTCTACTTCTATCTATCTCACCTATAACTCTTTACTTCTCCCTCCCTTCCCTCTCTCTCTCCCACCCTCCCTCCTCTCTCTCTCTCTCTTTGATGTGCACCAAGATGTGATACAAAATTGGGAGGAAAGTGGGGAGATTGAGAAAGATAGAGGAAAGGAGGGAGGTAGAGATATAGATAGAGAGAGATAGAGAGAATTAGATAGGGAAGGAGAGAGAGGGGGGAAGAGGGAGGGAGATGTAGGGAGGAAGAGAGAGGGAGGGGGAGAAGGAGGGATAGAGAAGTATGGAGGGAGAGTGAGGTGAGATAAATAGAAGTATAGAGAAAGAGAAGTAAAGAGAGAGAGGAAAGGGAGAGGGGGGAGATAGAAAGATGTAGAGAGGGAAGGAGGGAGGGAGAGAGAGAGAGTAGAGAGGGAAGGAGAGATAGATAGAGAGAGATGGACAGGTAGAGAGGTAGTTCTTGAGCTCAAGGGAGAGAGAGTTAGATAAAGGGATGGAGAAAGTGCGAGAAAGGTATAGATCATAAGAGATAAAAAATGAGTGAGATAGAGAGAGAAAGATGATACAAATTGTTAATTACTAAAGTTTGACCTCCTGATTATTAAAATTTGACATGTTGATTATTGAAATTTGACTAAGTCTAAAAAATTATAAGATCTTCCAAAAACTAGAATTTGTATTATAACTCCAAGATATCTGAAACCACTTTTAAATATCTTGAAACTATATACATCAAATATAACTTAAAGCATAAGAAAGTAAATGTCCATATGTAAATGTGAACTTTTCATGTATATAGTTTCACTGACAAAGAAAAACAAAGAAAAAGACAAAGAAAAAAAGAAAGAGAAGGAAAATGCATTCTAAAAAGTCATCATTCATATTTTGTGAATGCAAAATTTTGTGCTCATGAAACTTGGCTTGGTCATTTGAGCCATTTGGCACTTGCCAAATGGTCATTTCAGGTAAAAAAATAAAAGTGGCATCTTAATTGAATCACAACTTTGTGCACTTACCCATCTTTAATTTCTTTTGTTGGTTTATCTGCAAAAACCATTGTTTAGTATTTTTCACTTTATTTTTTAACTGTTCACCAAAATTTGAAATAAATTGCATTTTTAGAAACTAGACTCCATTCTACACATATTCAAAAAAAATATTTTCAATAATTTTTCAAAAAATTAGTGGGGAGAATGCTCAAGTTTCTATTTTTTAGGATCTTCCCACTTTGAAAATTAGTAAAAAATTATATATTCATTTAAAAAACTAGCAAACAAATTGGGGATAAACTACATGGTATTAGCTAATTTCTCATTGAAGCAATTTTGAAATACTAAAAAAAAGGTTAACATTTTAAGGGGGTCAAACCAACCACTATGTTATGTTTTTTGAAAAAAATAGGACCAATTTGTGTGGACCCCTTTTTGAACCCCTTAATCTCTACCATTTAAAAAAAAATAGTTTAGAAATTAGATTTTGAGCATTACAATTCTTGTTTTCATTACATCTTAAAATTTTGAGTGTAACTATCTTCAATTTGTCATCCAAGGTTAGTCTTTCCTGATTTAAAAAAAAAGTGGCCATTAAGACTCCTTTTTGGTTCCTTATTAATTTGTACTTACCCCATAGTGAAAACATATCCACTGGTTAATTTTCTATTGTTGACATCTCTAGCCTAATACGAATAAAAAAATATATAAATACAAACTAAATATCCATCCCTTATAAGAAAACTATGATAGAATAAGGAATACTCTAAAGTACCCCACAAATACCTAAAGACCCTCTTCATTGCATCCCAATGTACTCATCAAGGATTACCCATAATTGTTTAAGGACTTGCACTACTTGGGAAATATCTAATATTATGTAGACCATAACATACATCAAACTCTCAATTGCACTAGCATAATGTATTCTTCTTATATGCACCATCTCACTAGGAGAAATTGGGCACTTCTCAATAGATAAATTTATCCACATCATAACGGGGACACACAATAACCTATAATTTGACATGTTAAACCTTCTAACATTGGGTTCCAATACTAATTTTGGACCAACCAAAGTTTTTAATTCACTCTATATCTTTTGATCTCTATCCACGAGATGTACTTGAATTCTCCTAATTATTTCACCTCAAACTATACTAAATTTTGAGATTTAAATTCACAAATCAAACCTTTATTATTACCAAAATATAATATGTCATCAATAGATAACACAATAATGTGAATAAAATCACTATACATCTTATATTAGATCCAATGATTCAATTTAGATCTCAAAAACCACAAATTTAATACAAAAGAAAAAAAATGGTGCCACATCATAGGTAATTACTTAAGACCATACAAATATTTCTTCAACTTAGAAACTAAATTTTCTTAACCTTTATCAATTTGGTGGATTGGATTTGACATAAAAATCTCTTCCTCCAAATCACCATGAGGGAATATTATCTTCACATCTATTTTCTTAAACTCAAGATCATAGACTATATAAAGAGAATATAAATTGAATATATGTTAGATTTTATATCGGCAATAGAATTTCACCATACTAATATATTCTCTCAACCTTGGAATAAGCCAACACAACCAATCTCACCTTGTACTTATCAACGCTAAAATAATACCCTAATTTTATTTTGAACACCTAATGACATCTAATGAAATTTTATCCATTGACAAAAGGTATTGGGTCCTATTTGTTTTTTATTAAAGTATCCATCTCCTTTGTCAAAGATACCTATTGTCACATGAAATTGCAACTTGTTGAACATGAAGTTCAACATTCAAATGACACAATGGAAATAACCTCAAGGTGTGGGACCTTTGTGCATATGAGGTTAAATCTTTGGAGGTCATCTTCCTCTTTCAATCCAAGCAATGTGTTGGTCCAATCCAACACATGAAAACCTACCACTACCCTACTATAACAACCAACAAGGGAAAAGGGGAAGAAGGAGAAAATGAAAGGGAAATGGAGGTGGTACACCAAGATGGAAAGTTCAAAAAGATCATTGAAGAGGGACTAGGGGACTCACACAATTCTCTATTTGGCTGATTCCAAAGGCAAATATGAAGGTTAGGGTTTGACAGGGTGTAGAAAGGAAGCAAGATTCTATAAAAACAACTGTAAACAATTTAACTAAAAATTTATGCATGGAAAAAGATAACCAAGCACTTAGATATGTAGGTAATGAACTTACACAACATACAAAAGCTAAGAAGATGAAAGCTTAGTTGATTTCATTAATGTAGAGGAAAAAACTAATCTTTACAATTGCAGAGATGTAAAATGCATAAGTATGCCAAAGAAAAACCCCAGAAGAGCCAGAGGAAGAACCCTTGAAATGAATACATTTATTTCCTTTATAGATTAGGCATAACTTCAAAACACAAACTGAACCCTAACCCTAACTAGGGTTAGCAATGAAGTCTATGCATGAAAGAATGGAGATATGCCATGAAAATCATGATTAGGGCATGGATCCGTCAAGAAATTCAACAAAAAAACAATAAGTGAGCATGGGAGCCCATAAAATCCATTTTCAAAAGTCAAGGGAGCAATAAATATCATCCTTGAAGCCCAAAAATGAAAATAGGCCACTCAAAAGTTAGATTGATCATTCATGGCGTCGCCTAGAAAACAATTCCAATCCACTGAAAGGTCGGGGCGTTAGGCCCAAAAGAAAACCATTGCAAAGAATTGAATGGTTTGGAGCCATGAAACATCTTTTTCGAGGATTGAGTGTCGAGCCCGCTTCATACTTTATGCTTCATTGGCATTAGAATGTCAGGGATCGGACTTTAGGCGTTCGCCATACTGCCTGATAGAAGAGGAAGAAGAAGGAAGACAGTAGAAAAGGAGAACCAGAGAGTCAGAAAAGGTCGCCCCTATTGAGCATCAAAGATTGGGGAGAAGACTTACACCTTTCTGTAGATTCAAAAAGAGTAAAGGAGAAGACTGATTCCCGACGCCTGAAAGGTTTAGCCTTAATCAAGACGTCGAAGATTGGGGATAAGGCTTATGCCTTATCACAAAGATCAAAAGAGGAAAGTGGAAGATCAATGTCCGATGTTTGAATGGAGCCATCAGAGGTCAGAGGGATGAGGTCGGAGGGATGAGCTACCTTTTACCAAAGAAAGGTAAGAGGTAAAGGAGGAGGTTGAAGCTCAAAGTTTGAAAAGTTGACACTTAGTCAAATTTTGAAGAAATGGGACCTTGGGAGGGAATCCTAAGGTTTGAGAAGGAAATAAATTATTAAGAAGATGGAAAAAAGGAAGATTTTTTTTGTGGTTTGGGCATCAGGAGGATACCTTACCTCTTACCATAACAATGGTAAAATGTAAAGGGTAACCCTAACCTTCGATGTTTGAAAACATCATCACTTAATGCTTTTTCACGAATGAGACTTCAATAATAATTTAGTAGTTATTGAGAAGCTACAAATAATAAATTTTGGGGAGAAAAATGGTCAAACAAATATTGAAACTCTTGTTGAAGATCTGGAAGGGGCTGCTTAATAGGAGTAAAAAGATGAGCCTCCTCAAGGATGGGTTCTTGTGAGGAATGGAGGCTCTCAAAACTTGGGATCTCCAACATAGGAGATCTATTTGATAGCACAGAAGGTTGAAAATGAGTTTCAAGAGGCTAATTAGGATTCTTTAAACTAAAATTTTTGTGCTTGTATACCTCCTGCACGATTGGTTGTTTTGGAACTAAAGTAGGGCTTATGGAAGTTTCAAGAGGTTTGTTGGGGTTCTTGAAACTTACAAACTTATGCTTTCTACATCCTCCTTAACAGGTTGTTATGGAACTAATGGAGGTGTTTGTTTGAAACTAGGCACATAAGGGGTTGCTTGAGTCTTGGGAATTTGTGCTAGAGCAAGGGCAATTCTGAGTTGCTCTTGCCTAGTAGCATCATCCTTTGTTGTATACTCCTCTTGTTGCCTTATTTATGCCTTCAATTTCTGCTCATACCTCCATTGAGCTTCTATCTTTTGTTGTTGAGGATAGGGAGTTTGATAGACAAGCCTATCCTGCTATTGGAAATAACAGTGTTGCCTCTGATAGGGTTGATTAGCCCACTCCTCCTGCTATAAGTCAAACTCTTGTTGTCTCCAAATATCATCCAATCATCTATTGAAATCAAGCAATATGATTGTAATTTCACTCGCACTTATATTCCTAGAACTTTGGAGCTAACATGGAGATAAACAAGGCTAATTTTCAAAATGATGAGTCTCTTGGGGTTGTTGATAAGAATATGTGGGTATCCAAGAAGACTGAGCAGGGGGTGGGTAGTAAGTATTTTGATAAGGTTGAGAACCCACAACAACATGGTTTTGTGAAGTGAAATGGGAGGAATAACCTACCTGATATGGCTAACGGGGAGGAACAAAGTTGGCATTATCATGAAATGGGGGAGTGCACATATCATTTCCATTAAAATTTAACATTTTTAAGCATGGAAAAGACAGGAAACACTTTGAAAATTTGAGAGGAAAGCAAAGGACTTCCCAACCTAAGATTTTGGGTACATACCAATAGAGTTACCCAAATGATGTTATGGAGCCGTCGGGTGCTTGAAGAACACCTCCAAAGGTTGAAATGTTGAAGAAGGCACCACTTCCTCAATGGCATGAAATGAAACCAACACTGCTTGAACCAGTAGATATGAATGGAGTCACCATGGTGTTTGAAGATATGCCTCAAAAGACAAGATGCATTGGAGAAAACACCAAATTCTTTAACAGAGAGAAAGTAGTCCCATCGGGCATGCCAAAAACTATTGTCACATGAAACTGCACCTTGTTGAACACAAAGTTCAACATTCCAATGACACAATGGAAACAACCTCAAGGTGTGTGACCTTTACACGTATGAGGTTGAATCTCCAGAGAAGGCTAACTTCCTCTTTCGATCCAAGTGCAATGGGTTGATCCAACCCAACATATGAAAACCTACCACTACCCTCGTGTAACATCTGACAAGGGAGAAAGGGGAAGGAGAACATGGAAGGAAAATGGGGGTGGTACACCAAGATTGAAAGGTCATTTCTTCCTGTCGAAGATTGCGTGACAACATCGTTGAAGAGGGACTAGGAGACTCACATAGTTCTCTATCTGGTTGATTTGAAAGGAAAACATGAAGGTTAGGGTTTGTCAGGGTGTTAAAAGGAAAGAAAGATTCTCAAAACAACAACTATAAATAATTTAACTCAAAATGTATGCATGGAAAAAGATAAACAAGTACTTAGATATGAAGGTAATGAACTTACACAACATACAAAAGCTAAGAAGAGGAAAGCTTAGTTGATTTAATTAATGTAGAGGAAAAATCCAATCTTTACAATTATAGAGATGCAAAATGCATAAGTCTGCCACATGAAAACCTTAGAGGAGCTAGAGGGAGAACCCTTGAGATGAATATATTTATTGCCTTTATAGATCAGGCATAACTTGAAACCATAAACCACACCCTAACCAAAATTAGGTTTTAGCAATGAAGTCTATGTGTGAAAGAATGGAGACATCTCGTGAAAATCACGATTAGGGTATGGATCCGTCAAGAAAGTCAACAAAACAAAAATATGTGAGCATGGGTGCCCATAAAATATACTTGCAGAATTCAGGGGAGTAATAAATGTCATCCTTGAAGCCTAAAAATAAAAATAGGCCACTCAAAAAGTTAGATCGAGCATTCATGGTGTTGCCCAGAAAACACGTCCAATCTCCTGAAAGGTTGGAGTGTCGAGCATGAAAGAAAAACTTTGCAAAGAATTAAATGGTGTAGAGCCATGAAACAACATATTTGTTGGGGATTGGGTGTCAGGCCTACTTCATAATTTATGCTTTTTTGGCATTAGACAATCGGGAATCAAACTTCGGGTGTTTTCCATACCGCATGATAGAAGAGGAAGAAGAAAGAAGAAAGTATAAAAGGAGAACCATGAAGTCCAAAAAGGTCACCCTATTGAGCATTAGAGATCAAGGAGAAGGCTTACACCTTTCCATAGATTCGAAAAGAGTAAAGGAGAAGACTGATGCCCTGCGCCTAAAAGGTTTATCCTTAACCGAAACCTTTGAAGGAGATGTTCAAGATTGGGGATAAAGCATACGCCTTATCATAGAGATCAAAAGAGGAAAGTGGAAGACCAACATACGATGTTCGAACGAAGCCATTGAAGGTTGGAGGGATGAGCTACCTTTTACCAAAGAAAGGTAAGAGGTAAAGAAGAAGGCCAAAGCCCAAAGTCTAAAAAGTTGACACTTAATTGAATTTTGAAGAAATGGGACCTCAGGAGGGAATCCCAAGGTTTTAAGAAGGAAAGAAATTATTCAAAAGGTGGAAAAATGGAAGAATTTTTTTGGGGGTCAAACATCGAGAGGATGCCTTACCTCTTACCATAAAATGATAAGATGTAAAGGGTAACCCCGACCTCCAAAGTCTGAAAACATCAACACTTAGTGCTTTTTCATGAATGAGACTTTGGTGATCAGGCCGCAAGAAGAATGACTTCTACTTGCGAAGAAAAGAAGAAGGGGTATAGGGAATGCCCTATCCCCAATGCCTAAAAGGCCAACACTTAGTCTCCTTTCTAAGCATATATCATAGGGTCGAGGGTTAGAGGATAGGCTTACCTCTTTCCTTAACAAAGGTAAGAGGTAAAGGGTAAGGCCAAAGTTCAACCCCCGAAAGATTAATAGTTAGTTGATTTTCAGAAGGAAGGATAAGGGGTAGAGTGAAAGGGTTAAGCCTGATGGGTGAAACCCAAAATGATAAAGGAAGAAGTGGAAGGAAAGGGAGAAGAAGAAGGAGAGAAAAGGAGAGAAGATGGAAGAGGCATGTGAGTAGAGAGGGAGGTGAACACCCAAGATCCTGAAACACTAGGACTTAGCCAATTTTGGAACCCTTCAAGGAGAATTCATGCAAGATGGCCCATGTAGGATCTCTTAGATCAATTATCGATTATGGGTCATCTAAGGGTGGCATGAAATGACAACAATACCTTCTAGGACTCTTCATCATTCATAACCATAATCTCCTTTACCATGCTAGGCTCATTAGAGTTATTAATCATAGAAAAATACCTATCCTATTAGAGGGTGTATACCTATTTAGTTGTTGTCTTTGTTGAGTGGATCTCCTCACTGAATAAAGTGGAGGTTTCTTTAGAAATTTATAAAATATCTAATATATCCTCCTCTTTAGGTCCTTCATAGGCTTCTAGTTCTTGACCTTCTCATTATTTAGGCTTACTTTAATCACATCTTTCTTTATATCCTTATTTTGGCTACAATATGATGGAAGAAGACTTGAATTTATTAAAGATAGATCTTCTACTATACAAAGACCATTTAGCCATATGAACCTAACATTGATCACCACTTTTGACACTATCCTAGGCCCATCCTAACCACACTCATCATCTTAACACTGATTAATTAGATACATTATATTTATTTAATTAATTACGATTAGCCTCTAACATTTATGACATCATCAAATTAATTAAATAAATCATATTTATTTAATTAAACTAATTTCATACATCCCTCTCTGCTAATTAATTAAATAATATATTTTTTATTGGTTTACCTAAAGCCCTAGATTCTAATCTAATCCCCACTAATATAAAAATAGTATCCCATCCATGATTAAAATAAAAATAAATACAAGTCATCAATCCAAAATGAATCCAATCCTAAATCCTACCCATCAAATCAATCAATAAAATCTAAGCCATCCATTTCCAGCTACCTTCTATCAAAATCCAAATCATCTTTTAATCTCCACCATCCACTTAATCCAATCAATTGAAACCCTCCATACATCAACTTCTAGCATTTAATTAATCTTCCTTCTTAAATTTAAATTTGAATTCCTCTCATTAATCTTATCCATCCATTCCAAATAAATCTCAAGCATCCATTTATCCTCATCAAATCTACAAATCTCTAATTCCTCAAGCGATTTCAAAGATGTGGGAGTTGGATCTAAATCAAGATCATAATGTACTAGAATTATTGATCAAATAAATTTATCTTCTCTATCAATAAATCTCAAGCACATCCATGACATCAATAAAATGCTGGTAAGAGATCTTAATTATTTTTCTATTATTGATTTTACATTCTCCTTGTCTCTAATTGAGGTGTAGTTAGGTAGGTGTAGAATGATATTTTTCGTTTTACATTTTTCTATCATTTCATTATATGTATCTTCATATGCACATTGGGAAATCAAGCATGTAACCTCCCATGGTGATTTAAATACTATGGAATTTCCTCAGACAATTAATTGTACCTCTATTTACAAGCATAACCTAGGATTCTAGGTTTGGGTAAATGAAACAGTTTAATTGTGTTTCCAATTTATTGTTGATAAAGTTATGAGTACTCCTTGAACCAATTAATACTATTTCCTTCTATTTTTGAAGGAAACCCCATACCTTAATGGCTTGTGGGGTACTAATATTAACTTGATACATGGAAAGAGATAGTTAGTTGGACATCTTTTAAGTCTTCTAAAATCAATATTGCCATTTATTCATCCTTTTCTTTATAGAGTTTATCTCAATTTAGAACAATTTATTCTTAGCATATTTAGGTCATCTACAATATTTTCCATCAGATTTGAAACATAATTCTTTGTCTTGTTTTTCTTCAATTTTTTGAGGTGCTAATCTCATAGGTTGAAAAAATGAGGATACAGGGGTCCTCCAATATTTGTGTATAGGGAATTACACCCTTCTATTGGAATTTTTTTTCCTTCTACCTATAGTGTATTAATAATTTTTTGGGAAATAGAAGTTGGATTGAAAATGCATACTTCATATTTGATGTGGTTCTTTAAACCCCATATAAATAATTCCTTCAAATTTAACTCTATATCATGCTCAACTCTTAAATTCAAAGTTTAGAATTATTGAGTGTAGTCCTTGACCATACCTTTTTTATTTTATTTTATAATAAGACTAAAGTAGCTATCCATAATATTGCCACCATAATGTGTAGTGAGTTCTTCTTAGAAAATAAACCAAGTGACAACACATTCATTTTTTTCTTCTCTTCATGTAGCCAATGACACCAAATGAATATGTCTGGTTCCAAGTATGAGGATTTTTCATTATAAATGTAGCATCGTAAATTATCACCCTTGAAAATTTCACACTAGATTTAGCTCTCTCCTATGTGCTTGGTCCTAATCATGCCCCTAATTTCCAAAATTATGCATTCCATGGCCCATTTTATCATTTATCAAGAAATCAAATGTGCAAAACCCAAGTAGGCATTTAATATTTTTCTCCCGATACTTTAGATCCCAAAAAAGTGGGTCTAAACAAGGGTGCCCTTAAAATGGCCCCAAATTTAAATATGTCGAGGTTGAAAATTTATTATTTGAAATTCAAATCCTAAATGTCGGCTATTAGGATTTAATTTTTGAGAAATTAGACTAATTACATATAAATACCTAGTCATTTCATCATTTGAGATTCTAGAATCAAGGAGGAATTATTGAGCAAGTTGAAGATCCTAAAATCATTCAAGGATAGTCAAGAGAAAATTATCAAGATTTTTTGCAACATTTCATCATTCAAGCACCGTGTCATATGTTATGTGAGTTTGTGTTCATGTTTATATGCATTTTGTTTATGTGTACTAACACTTGTAGGTCATCAAGTCAAATCAAACCAAATTGCAATCAATCCTTGAAGGTGATGAGCATGAATTTAGTCCATCAAGGAGATTAGATCTAAGTGGTGAATTGTAGCAAGTTGTTGATTCATTACTCCATTATCATTTAGCCTTTGTCCCTCAAAAGGATAAGCTTTCTTTATCATCAATTTTTCCATTATGGAGGTAGAAATACCAACATGGGGTTTGATCAAGGTAAGCCCCTATTTGGCACAACCCTTCCTCTCTCTTTGAATGTCCAGGTTATAGGTTTGAGGAAGATTGGAGGAAGATTGAAGACTATTTTCTCATTGATGAATTCAATTCCTACAAATTGACAAGATATAGAAACTCAATTATCTTAGTAACAAACGAAGATTCGATAGCCAAATTTGGAACGAAGAAGCCATAGTATACTAGGGACTTGAGGACTGTGAAAGAAGATTTTAGTTTCAAATCTCCAGTATAGGGAACCTTGGGTGCCCTTATCTAGCAAAATCTACCTCAAACTCATAGATTAGGTACCTTTGTCTCTACCTTATGTTTTTCTAGAACCCAAATTTGGCTGTGTTTCCAGTTTGTCTATATTCATCTCAAAATGTTGCATTTTCATAGTTAACTAGTTGCATCATTACATTTCATCAAAAATCAATTTCAAACCCCCAAAAATAATTTAGATCTAAGGTTGATTGCCTCACCTTTTAGGTTGCAAGTTAATCACATACCCTTGCTGATCTGAATTCCAATGTTTTATAAGTGAAAGGTGACTAATACTAGTTAAACCTTAGGTTCACTTTTCCTACATTATAGTAAAACTGTGTGGTATTACAACAAAATGAAGATCATTGAAGACTTGATCCATTTGGTAGATCCAATTGGTCAAATCCTTTCCTTCAAATTTTTGAATGTCCATCTTTGACATGTAGTTTCTAGCCAAAAAAAATAGTTAGATGATTCTATATAGGTTTGAGTCAAACATAAAAACATCATGTCCCTTCAAAGACACTTTCTTCTCAAATATTGTTATGTGAATATTCTCCCTTAGATTCCATAGAAATCACAAGAGAATCACTTTTTTGATAATATTGACACCTCCACCTTTAAGGTCAAAATTTCATCCTTAACCTTGGTTTTTTCTTCCCTTATACATTTAATATTTATAGAACTCATCTCCTTAATTATTGTATAATCATTGTTTGGTGATTTTCCAAGTGTGACAAGAGTCCTTCCCTTGCCTCTTATCTAATTCTTGGCCATGGTACAATATAAAACTTTATAATAAATTACACAAAAAATTCCAAATAATCTAAAATTTTATTGTAACTTACTAGGGCCTAGATCTCACTTATTAAGAAAAATCTCCAAAAAATATTATGATTATTTGTAGATTTGAGAGTGAATTTGGTGGAAACCATATTGTAATAACTCATTCAATTATGCTCCAAATAACCTCAAACCTAGATTATAGTAGCTTCAATAGGTGCTTGATCAACCCTCCAACATTTAGAAAAAAAGATTATTGTTTTACAATCATAGGAGTGAAGTAGAAACCTTAATTTTATAATAAATCATTTCAATATACTCTAAATGAACTCAAATATAGACTATTTTAGCTTCAATATGTGCTTGATTAATAGTCCAAAATTTATTAAAGAAATGAAAACTAAGAGAGTTATGCACTTCACAATTTGACCTCCTAAATTAAAAAAAATTACCCTACTTATCTTTTAGATGCAAAATATCATGCTCTAATATCACTTGTAATGAAATAACTTGAATGAGAGAATAATGTAATAATAAATATGCTACAAATAATTTATAACACTAAACTCCTTTCTTTGCATATTATTGAAGCCCTTCCCACATGTTGATATCATAATAGTTTTCACAATAACTTAAAATAAATCAAAATAATTTCAGAAATATATTATAACTTACTACCTGTTTTAGATATCTCTTGTTAGAAAAACCCTCTAAGAAATTCACAAATTTAAATCCTTAAGAGATAAATTGGTGGGAACTCTAATTTCACAATAAGTCATTCAATTCTACTCCAAATAAGCTCAAATCTATAATATAGAATCTCTAATATGTTCTTCCTCAACCTGCTAGAATTCAAAAAACTTTGTTTTACAACCTTGGGAGTGAATTTAATGGAAACTCTATTTTTATGGTAAATCCTTTAAATATACTCAAAATGGCCTCAAATTCGAACTATAGTAGATTCAATGTCCTTTATTATCCCTAAAAAAAACTAAATGAACACCAATTTGGGAGAGATATGAACTTCATAATTCAACAGGTCTTGAATTGAAAAAAATGTCTTGTTTCTTTCCATCCAAATGCCAAGATCATGCTATGATACCACTTGTAATGAAATAAATAGTAAAAGAGAAGAATGCAATAGGAAATATGTTATAGAAAAAATTCAAAAACCTCCAATAAAAACACAATTCATAAACTAACCAATAGCTCTTATGCACCATACTTGTTACTTGGATTTCACCTAGATTAACTTAACTACCTTTATAAGACTCTATTCATAATAACGTAACTTAATTAAGATTTAAGTTAGCCAAAATTTGACTACTCATAACCTTATACACCAAATATGTATGTTTTGGATGAATTCAACATAACAAGAACTAGTGTGATGCACATAACCCACTTAAAAGTAGATCAAAATTTGCTTCTATAGTTGTAAACCACTAGAAGGAATCTTTTCTCAACATAGTTGTGGGGGGAGTGGTAATATTTACATGGTATTTCATAAATTAATGGTAATATCCTATATATGAGGCCTAAGAATCCATGAAGGCTCTTTAGTGTTTTTGGTTTAAACCAATTTCATATGACCTGATAATTTTTGTTGGGTCCACTTTAATTCCAACTTCAAAAATATTTTTTCTTAGGTATTCATTCTTTATTTGGAAAAAAGGAGCATTTAGAGTGTTTAACAACAAGAAGTTAGCAAAAAGATTCCTTATAGGTCCTATTTGAGGTGTAATAGGTGCTCTAATCATGTTTTATTGTAAATAAGAATATCCTTAAAGAAGAATAAGATGAAATTTAGTAGAAATGGATAGAAAGTATTATTCATCAAGCTTTGAAATGTGAATAGTCCATTGGTAAGACCAAATGGCATGGAAAGAAACTCATAATGACCATATTAAGTGAAGATTTTGTATTTCTATAATTTCCTCTCATTTAATGCAAATTTAATGATATCATAACCATAACTATAACTTGGAGAAGTAGGCACCATGTTAAGTTCATATAAGATCTCATCAACTATTGAAATCATAAATTTTTCCTTGGTGATAATATTGTTTATCTCTTGAAATTCAATGCAAGGCATTAATACCCTTCATTTTTATGCACCAAAAGGACTCCAGAGGAGTAAGGCTTGGTTCTTATCCTAAAAACCCATTTGTATAATGATTCCTAGGTTAATTCCTATATATCAATATTTTATAAAAATAGGTACTTGTAGGGACATATATTTGGAGGTGTGCTCTAAGGTAATAACTAGATGACATGATGTTTTATAATATTGGTGGTAATCAAATTCACTTTGAGGAAGACTACTAAATAGAGAATTAAAATATCTTGGATATCCTTGGAGTGGTTTGAGGTAGAATATTCATTAACCTAAATATAAAAAGTTATACAATTTAATCTCATGAGACCCTTTTTTAGTAACTTTTCAATATAATAAGATCTTTAAATAAGACTATTTAATCCTTGTAAGGTGTTTTTGACCATTATCTATTAATTACATAATGATTTTAAAAACTTCTCACCTGATAATACCAAGAAAGTAGAGCCACTATGCCCCCAACACAATGTCACAACTACCTAGGGGCAGGACAAACATCTTAGAATTGAGAGTGTAGTCACCCATGGAAATGTGGAAATTTTAACACCTTACCTTAAAAGGTAAGGTTCCTCCATTATTTATCTTTAATTCAAATCTAGAACAAGGGTGGAAAAACTAGTCTACTTGTTTGGCCAATCTTGGATTAATAAAAGTATGAGTGCTACCTAAATTGATTAGAATTGTGAGACTATGTTTCTTGAAATACCCTTTGACTTGCATTATCTAAGAAGTGGATATCCTAGTCAATGTAAGCATAGAGATTTCAAGGGAAACATTGAAATTTAAATTTTTTAATTGGTGGTTTCTCCTCTTCCTTGTCCTTTTTTGTATCTTCTCATTCCTCTACTTCTAGTGGAGGTTCCACATCAAGTAAATACAAATTTTATTCTACATAGTGATGGACTAGTGTAAAATTTTCATCATAATTATGAAACAACCCCCTTTTCCTAATTGATACACATATATACTTTAGTGAGACATTTGACAAGTGTAGAGTGATTATTGAAGGTGTGGACAAATTAATTTAACATAGTAGTCTTGAATAAGGTGAACTTAGAGAAGTAACATTGAACTTAGAGCTTATATTTTGCAAGTTTCACCAAACCTATGATTGGAATCATATCCTTGGGATTGTATGTTTTGAACTTAGCTCAAATTTCCTCCTTAAGGAAGCTTATGAAATCACTCATAAATAAGTCATGTATCAATCCTTTACTTTGGTTATCCTATTTCTCAAATCGAGTTTGATAAGTTGCTTCAATTTTTCTAAAGCTCTTGTAAAGTATTTATAAGCACTAAGACCAAATTCAACCAAGATAATATTTGTAAGTTTAATCTAATTGGGTTCAAGGATGGCCTTCTTATTCCATTGGATTGGTTCCTTTTCCAAGTTGAAATAGGTAATAGGGACTATGTCCACACAAGGTGTATTGTGAAGACTAAAATACTTTTAACATGATAGATGCAATTGGTAGGGCCTATAACATATATTTTTTTGGAAATCAAGTGTTTGACCTCAAGCCATTTGACTACAGTGAAAAATGGATTCAAGATTGTTAGAGTAGACATGGGGTGAGTCAAAAATAGTTATGGGACTGAAAGATTATGATATTTTGTCTTGTACATCACTAATGAAATGTGTTAGAATCAAATTCCTTTTGTTTAGCTACTATTGTTTCATCTATTAGGGTGGAGGAGAGATAATAAGTAAAAAAGAAGGTTTTTGTACAAGAAGTATCCGGTTTGTGAGCTTGTCAATATATAGATCTAGATAAATCTAGTATGGTGTGAGTAACTTCCTTGGGATAACTTCTTACTAGTGCATCATAGGTGATGGGTGATCAATAGATTTCTAAGGCCGAGTTTTGAAAAAACCTATGGTTTCTTCCAATATATTCAAGGGTACATAGAAGCACAAAACCATATATAGGGGCTCTTTGATGGCATGGTTTGGAAGTGGAACCCCTTTGAAATTCATTTGTAATGTCCCCGTTTTTTGGCCCTCTTTAAGGAATAATCATTATTTTAATTATTTAATGTTACTAGGCAAAAAGTGCAAAGTCAAAAGGGTAATATTAAATAATTATATTAAAAGGTTAAAAAGTGACATACTTTAATGATAAATTAATAAAGCCACTTTATTAATATATCTTCAAAAAGTGACTTAAGTATTAGAGAGTCACATCAAGGGGTCACATCATCATTGGAACCTATATGGGAAATCCATATTTACCTAGAATGGCAATTATTTTATGATTTTGATAATCCATTGTATAGGGATTCTACCTAAGAATAGAATAGCAACTACTAGCAAGGAAAAATAGGTAAAATTTAGGAAAAATTACCGTTGTCACTTCTATAACCACTTTTTTATCACTAAGGTTCTAAGAGCGTGTCATATGGTAGGTAACTTTATAAGGATCCAAAAGTAAAACATTTAAATTAGCCATAATCATAGAAATATCTTTAATAGTAGATGATATAATCGTTCCTACAATTAACCAAATAACTAAAATAGAAAAAATACATGTAGACAAAAACATAAAAATAATATTATATTGAAATAATAGATTCAAGTATTACAATATATCACTAGCCTCTTTGAGCGGAAACCTCCTAAAGTAATACTCAATACAATATATTTCATGAATATCCCATTCTTCTATCAAAACCCTCTATTTAAACTAACTCTACTTGGAAGAGAACTACTACATCCTATGCATGTGGGATAAACTTACTTAGCAAAAGAGATGACTTACAAGACATATGCATATGATGATTTTATTAATTCTAACTTAATAGAAAAGTAATTATCTAGGAAGAAATTGTTAGGATCACAAGTCCTAACATGTACAATGCTTTCATTAACACATCCTTCTACTTGGGGGAATCATACCTTCCCCCCACCTTATGTATTCATATTGCCATATCAAGTTAGCATTTATACCTTTATATTTTTGGGCATCATACCTTCCCTTTCTAAATGTTGCACCTTCACAATTACATATTTTCATTGCGGTGATCATGCTTCTCCCCTTTACACATAGTGCTAACTAAATTGCTATATCCTAGGAACCTATCCTATTTTTTGTGGTTTCATGCCTCAATATTGTAACTTTATTCCTTAGTTATGGATTCATATCTTTTATGTAGCTCCATGCCTTTATTTTAGCTTCATGCCCTTCTTATAAATGTATACCCTAGTTCCTTATGCACTATTATAAGTGAGTTTGGCCATTAAGGACCACATTACTATTTTAAATTGCCCATTAGATGTTTTATCATTATATAGGTTAAACATGTTTATCACATGATGTATTGATTATTTCACTATTTATTTTTATATTTTTACATGCTTATATATAGATTACATTCATGTGTACTCCTACAATTCCTTGCATCCTATGTATACAATCAATTGAATGGGGAGTATATTATCACCAATAGTCCTATGATCGATCTTTTAGGCAGTGACAAGTGTTACAAGAGATTTATTACCATGATAAAATAGAACATTATCACATGGCATGCCTTGTTCTTCATGCATTATGCGATCCCATGGCTTTCATGCCAAACACACTACTTTTATTTCCTAAATAGATAGATTTTTCTTAACTTTACTCATTTTTTGTTGTTGCTATTTATTAGACAATTAGCAAGTTACTATTTTGTGGTAAAGTTTCATTTATAAGAAAAAAGCTATTTATTTTACACTTTTCTCTACTTTAGAAGATTCATGGATAGTACACATTAAAGGAAATGCATACATGATATCACCTTATACGGTCCATTACTTTATATGGACCCTCATTAATATCCTGTGAACCCTCCTTAATATCCTTTGAACCTTCCTTCTTATCCTTTGGTGTTTGAATATTCATTGCATGCATCTTTGTGAGTGCTACATACTTTGATATGCATGATCATTTTATAATTGACATGCACCTCAAAGTGAGGGGAAAATGTAATAGTGAAATTTTGCATACTCATTCCATTTCCCATTTAACCTTGTACCTATTTAAGGAAATTTCTTGATAAATATACATAGTGACAAATGCCATAATCTTGTGTGAAGTTGTGTTGATTCCCATAGCCCTTTTTCCACCATACACACACATTCCATACACTTGACACCTACCCTATTGAAAGAAAATTAGTAGCAATAATAACCATTTCCATAAAACCCAAAGAGAGAAAATCATGTAAATGACTATTCAAAATCCATAATTCAAAAGAATAGAAAAATACACCATTGAGATGACACAAGATGTACCCTAGGAAAACCCTCAAAAGAAAGAGGCCATCCTTCAAAATCACACACACACACACACACTCAATGTAGTGTCATGAAACAAAGATTATAATACACTTATAAAATCTTCATCCAAGACTTTTGACACATCAAGCTCCCTAATTGTACTCCATGTGAACAATAAAATGAGAATCATGTAACCTCACATCTCAATCCATGTTTCCTTTGCTCACACATGCAACTTACAAGAGATGCTCAATCAACCTTAGCCAACAAGCCAAAGGTTATGACAATAAACCTCAACAACTACTTGTGTGCTTGCGTGTATAGAAGTAAACTTGCATAAAACCACCAAATATTATTACATAAATCACGTGCCTCTAAATAATGAGTGTACAAGGTCGTGTCCCCTCATTTACTTTTTAGTACTAAGTTTTCTCAATTAGTACTAAATTTTCTTAATATTAAATATTTTTCAATGTGCAACCAATATTAAATATTTATCCCAATGTTACATACAACATACAGAGTGACCCCAAGAATGTCTAACCCATGTGACACATGCATCTTTAGATTCCTTAGGTGCACCACATATAATAGTAATTTCATATTACAAGCATTGTGCAAGGTGAACAAACCTTTTCCCAACACATATCCTTATGTGTACACATACTTCTATACATTCACCTTATCCACATATTTATCACATTCACATTTGCACATGCCTCCATTTATTTGTTAGCCACCTAGATCTAACTATTATCTCATTTTAGGACACTTTTGTGGTTGTGGATTTGTCCCTTTCTTTTCAAAATTCAAAATTCAAATTTCATTGGTTTGTCCCATTAGCCTACCCACCCTAAGCCAACTAGAACACATTTGGTACAATTTGATGCTATGTGCTATTATTTAAAGACATTCAATACATCCATTCTAATCATCTCCTAATCAACTCTCAAGCATTCTCTCATCTTAGAGCATTGAAGAAGAATTTGATAGTGACATTTCAATTTGGTGAACTAGAAAAAAGTAACAAATCCATGTACTAGGGTCCTTGCCTATTGTTTTCAATCTTCATACACTTTTTGACGATTGGTTTAAGAGAACTTGTCTCCTTGTGATGAGTCAGTAGCCCATTTATGTATTTTTAAATATCATAAATATCTAGATCTTCAAAAATAGTAATGTAGACCATTATTTATTAAGCAAAAGGAAAAGCATAACATTACTATATATAAACAAATCCAAATCAAAAGACTAAACTCTAACTACAAACTCATCCTAGACTTACAAACTAGTCCCTTGGCAAAGCACACATTTAGCATTGTTTCTTGAATATACACACCCAGATTCCAAAATATTTTTTTTTGTTGCATTAAAGGTATCCCCACGATCCAGCCCAACGCCCAACCAACCTTGCCTTGGTCTTCCTTTTTTGCCAAGTTGGGGTCCAAGAGGGGCGAGCTAAGACGAGACTAATCCTTTGGAGATGCACACAATCACCCGCAAACCACTTGCATCCAGATTCCAAAATCTTACTTCAAAAAAGCTCTCATTCTTCACTCAAAACTATTATCAATTAATTTAAGTTATGCTTATTAAATTACATTTGTTTAATTTACTTTAGGTAACCCTAACAAAATCTCATTTTCCCTTTACAGCTATATTGTCCTTACTCATTAAGAAAGCTGGATCTGGACCAGTTCACTATGTATAGTAGCTATCACGAGGTGAAGCCCGAAAGGAGGGAAAAGAGTGGGCAAAGGAGAAAACAAAATTAGCCTGCACCATCTAAAATCTTATCATTACTTTTCTGTGCAATGATATAAACATTAGAGAACCCAGAAAAAAACATAGGCCAAGCTTAAATCCATGGAGCAAATTTGGCCTCATAATTTACCCAATTAATTACAGTAAAAGGGTGGTCATGCAGCCTCGTTATAATCATCCAACCGACCGCATGGTTGCCGTAATTCGTTGCTTTTCTTATTATTACTATTGCACATGTGAAGCAACGACCTATTTCTGATGGTTTCTTTTTCGGCCTGCTAATTTATTTCTAATAATTTATACTTTATCCAATGCCTACAAAGATATCAAAACTGGATGGTATCACGTTCTTCTTACAGAAGTGCTTTGTACGAAAGAAAAGAGAGAGCATTTTGGCACAAAAGGCGAGGAAGTGCTAACCTGTGACAGTGCGCCTAAGCACGGGATAAGCATTTTTTGTGGCCCATGTCTTGACTTATTCGATTAGCCTTTTATCTTATTCACAAGAACAGTGCCTTCCAACTAACTGATTTTCTCCTATTTCAGGATTCTGGTGAAGATTTCCTTAGTTCAGTCCAGTTTTAATGGCTTCTTTTTTAGTGGGCCTTTAACTACTTAGCATTAAGTTCTCTATGAGTGATTATATATAGTACAAACTTTAAGGGAATGATATGTGTTTTACAGATATACTATTCTTGAGTTGTAGCTCTTTTACAGTGCTGCACTGCATGCTGAGGTCTGATATTTGGTACATGCTGCTTAGGGGCTTCTGGTCTAGTTGAATAGTGCCTGTTTCCTTCTGACAGAACCGATTTTTCTTTTGTGAGTTTCTGTTACTTGAAATACGATTTGTTCATTTACATAAGTTTCTCTGTATAGAAAGATAAGTTTCACAAGTTATTGATTTTAGATTCTGAAATTAACTCTGGTTGCTTGGTTTTTGTATAATATAATATATAATTTTGTCTTTGTTTAAAGTATAATGACTCTCTCTTAATTTTTAGAGGGAAAATGTAAGTGAAATATATAGACAGCTGAATCTAAAAACTATCTTATCGATTTTCTTATATCTTCAATCCCATTTTCTTATGTGATTATTTGTGACAATTTTTTCTATAATTTGTTAAAATTTTATTCATATTCTCTGTTCTTGTATGTTTCTTATACTAGATTATAAGAGTATATTGTGTTGTAGCAATTTACCCAATTTACCCTGTTTTCACTGCTTCATTCCTGATTTATTTATATTTTTTGGGCATTTATCTATTTGAATTTGTATCTCAAAACCATGCAAATCATGCTTTTGAACATTTTCTATTTGAATGAAATCTTTTCTAAAGCTTAATTTATGTTCTTCTCTGGCAGACAGTAATGGGAAAAACAAAAGCAGCCATCGTAGCTTGGGTTCTGTGTATATTTCTCTTATCTTGGACACCGACTTCCTGGACTTCAAAGGTCAGAAACTGATAAACATTTTCAAATTTTGTTCATCTATCCGTGGTAACCATTTTCTTGAAGTCCAAGGCCCATGAACATTTGAATTATGCAGAACTGTTCTTAAAGATTTGTCGTCAATTTGCTTACGCTTACTCTGTATGAATTTACTCTGTATTTATGATTTTTCTTACTTTATAAATATGTCGTGCAGGTTTATATTGTTTATATGGGTAGTAAAGTGCATGAGGATCCAGACATAAACTCAGCCTACAATCATCAGCTTCTTTCTGTTGCTTATGATGGAAGGTTGATCCAAACAAGACAATTCCATGGAAATAATTTAAGCTCAGATTGAATTTGTGTAAATCGTTTCCGATTCTGCAATGCTTAAATTGTCATTCCATTTAATCAAAGTTTTACAGTGACTTTGTGATTGGTCACTGCTTTAGTTTAGATTCTTACACTACTATATCCACCTTTCAGCATGGAGAAAGCCAAATCCTCAATGGTTTACAGCTACAGACATGGATTTAGAGGCTTTGCAGCTCACCTATCGAAGGCCCAGGCAGCGGCTATGGCCAGTATGTAATTTCTTATTCGCACATTCATGCAATTAGCTAACTTGCTCTGCGCTAAATGTTATTTACAATCTAGATTCATCAATTTTATATCTATATAATTTGCAGAGATGCCTGGAGTTGTTTCTGTATTTCCCAGCAAGAAAAGAAAGCTCCATACAACACACTCATGGGAATTTCTGGGCATGCCAAATGATAATTCATTAGAAACCCCAAATGACTATACTAGACTTCAAGAGGATGTCATCATCGGCATCATTGACACAGGTAAAGTGGTGTGCACCTCAGATTATCATTTTTCAGGATGGCGAAAGCTTGCTTACTAGATAGTAGAGACAACCGGCAGTATTCACTATCAAACTCTTGTACTATATTACTGTTCAAGAAAAAAACCCAATTCAACTTATAGTCAGATGAATGTAGGATAACAGACCTGTACAATAGCATTAATATTTAAATTGAATTTGTTTATGTGCTGGACATCCAGTTTGAAACATGGAACTTTCTATTTATTGTTTTAGTCAGTAGTTCTTTGGCCATGTGACGTATGTTTTACACAGTGGATAGTTTGGATAGCTGTTGTTTTGCAGAGATTGTCTACATGTCGGCTATATATCCTTTCTCCTTACCAGATTATGTTCCTGGCACAAGGGAGTGGGTTTTATGAGACTCTGGTAGGGAAGTTTATTTTATAGAGGACCAATAGTTTTTCCCCCGATTCTGGCATCTCTGAACATAGGCCACTGAAAGATTCGAGGCAAGGCACAGTGTTATGTGATTGCTTTCTGAAGTTGCAATGAAAAATTTGCTTCCTAGTGCCCTTCTCTTCAAAAATTCTGGATGTGTGCTATCTCATTTAAGATGATCAATAATAGAAAGAACCTAAAAAATAATCATAGCTACAGTGAATTTTTTTAAACAGTCCCTCTGCCACTTAAGGGTTAAAAAATTTACAATTAGGGCGAAATCTGTGACTAGTTGTTTGCGTGCTGCCAATATGACAAATTCAATTTCCTCTTCCGAAGGTGTAATTTGCTCACTCATTTACCTATTTCAATTGTCATACGTTATGAGATTTTTTTGCCTATAGATATTCTATTTCATGTTTCACCTTGATGTACTGAATAATAAAACTCATGTCTGATTAGGGGCTGATTTCGAAAGGACTGGGTAATTTTTATTGAGAATATGATATTTAGTTTTTTGAAGTCACAGTGCAACGGAGAAAATAACACACACATTCATCTATATATATAAACATTTGAAGTTTAAAGCGTTGGTTGTTTAATTTGAATTCCTTGAAGCATGATAGTGGAACTGATTATTATAGCTTTGACATATCACAAGACAACCATTGTGCCTTAAATATGATGTAGCCTGTCAAGAAATCTGAACATTTGTTTTGATTAGGTATATGGCCCGAGTCCCCAAGCTTTAGTGATCATTTGATGTCTCCTGTCCCTTCTCGTTGGAAGGGAGTATGCCAAAGTGGTGAACTATTTCCTTCATCGACATGCAACAGGTTAAAAAATATTCTATTGAATTTATATATTATCTCAAATTCAGATTGCTGCATGAACCCGAATACCATATTATGTGCTCTGTTTTTCGTATACATAGACTTCTTTGTAGAGTAAAAAAAATTATGTTGAACTCCAAAGTAAATTGATAAATATAAGCAATATTCCTATACTGTTGTGCAGGAAGCTGATTGGTGCCAGATATTATTTGAATGGATTGGAGGCTGAGAAAGGAGAAACATTGGACACGGTAAGTTTAGAGGATTTTACAGAGTTAAGATCAGCAAGAGATACTATGGGGCATGGAAGCCATACTGCTTCTACTGCAGCAGGAAGATATGTGAGTAATATGAACTATAATGGTTTAGCAGCAGGAGGTGCACGAGGCGGTGCACCTTTGGCTAGAATAGCAGTATACAAAACTTGCTGGCGGTCAGGATGTTATGATGCTGACATATTAGCTGCATTTGATGATGCAATCAAAGATGGAGTAGACATTTTATCTCTGTCATTAGGCCCCGATGTTCCTGAAAATGACTATATGAGCGATGCAATTGCAGTGGGATCATTTCATGCAACACAAAATGGAATTACAGTGGTTTGCTCAGTGGGGAATGATGGAACTCCTGCCTCTGCAACAAATCTTGCTCCATGGGTTATCACTGTGGCTGCAAGCACCACGGATAGGAACTTTATTTCTACAATCATATTAAGTGGGACAGATGCTATATACAGTGTATGTAATAACTTCTCTTCTTGTGATCAAATTTTCTTAAATAAATTTTTTGCTAGCTCTACAAATAAACAAAAATGTCAAGTGCATGCTGAAAATCATTACTGGAAAACTTCTAACGTCTATGGTTTAATTTCCTGATTTGTGTTTCAAAGAACATCTCGCTGATCTTGCTCAAGACAAATTACATAACAAGATAGGAAGTTTGTTCTGACTCCTGACTATGCTTTATAATTGTCTTCTTCAATTGGACTTCTGATGTAAATCCTTTTTCTGCAGTGTTTGCTTCCTTCTCAACTCTTCAATTATGGATATTGAGTTGTTTACAAATGTTTTAATCTCATGACAAAATAGGTCTAGAATAAATGTTCCCGTGGTTGGTTGAGTGCATGTTGATTATAGACCTCCTGCATTGACTCCCTAAGATGGAACCTAAGTTCTATTCCTGTTGATCTTTGAAAAAAAATTGTGCTTCGTGTTGTAGAATTGCTGTGCTTTTTACAAATTCTGTTACATATTGAATGGCTATCTTGTAAAAGTTCAATATAAATACTTTCCTTACCTGAGAAGTTTTTCCTGACAATGTTGTGTAATTTGAAGGGTGAAAGTCTGAATTCCGCACAGATGAATAATTCAGCAAGGCTTTTATCTGCAGCAGATGCACATGCAAAATACTTTACTCCATTGCAATCAAGGTATCTCATTATAAGAGCCAGGCCTATTGCAGAAGATGCTTATATTGTCTTAGGTCATTCAATTCAGCAGGATTTGTTAATCATATCTAATTTTCTGGATTTTGCTGGTGGTAAGTGCAGTTTCTGTCTGAACAGCTCCTTAGATAAGTCTAAAGTGACAGGGAAGATACTAGTTTGCTTGCATCCTGAGGGTTCTTCAGAAACAAGGGTATCAAAGAGTCAAACAGTACAAGCAGCAGGAGGAGTGGGAATGATCCTGATTGATGAGATTGGGGAGAACCTTGCAATTCCTTTTGTCATTCCTAGTGCAATTGTTGGGGACAAAATTGGTGCTGCTATTCTCAATTATATCAACTCTACCAGGTGTGTTTTCTTGAGTTATAGGTTTGCAAGATTGCCAATCCTTCAAAGATATACATTTTTCCTATTATGAAGAAAACCTAGTTTGTATGGATTTATGCCACTGAAACTTCAAGTTTGAAGGATTAGTAGTAAAATCACGACTTAAAAATGAAAAACTATGTATATTTTTGACAATTAGAAAGAAGGCCTGCACCTCCTGTGATCTTCTAAATTATAGCATATGTTGAGAGAAATCTCTCTCTAAATGTTGTGTGCACTTATCAGATATTATGTTTAATCCTGTAGGCCCATTGGCAATACTTTTGTCATGTTTTCTGTTACGTAAGCTGATAAACAGTCCAATCTGCTGCTTTCGTTTTATACACACTCATAAACAGAGAACTGTTTGTTAATGCATCATTTGGAATGTTTAAATTTTCAAATTGAAGGGTTCAATGTTCTAACAGTTGCAGTTTTATCAGGTTTCCCCAGGCCTATATCTCCCCTGCACAGACAATCATGGGTTACAAGCCAGCACCTCAGGTTGCTGCATTCTCGTCAAAAGGTCCAAATACTTTAACACCAGATATCTTGAAGGTACAGGAAATGGAATCTCTTCTTCTTGCTTCAATGGCCAATTGGTCACAAAACTCATTTGTAACCTTCTGACATACTTCGTTGACTATTCTGCTTATGTAGCCTGATATTACAGCCCCAGGATTGAATATACTAGCTGCATGGACACAAGTAAAGAAAGACATTGATTTCAATATTGTCTCTGGGACTTCCATGGCATGCCCCCATGTGACAGGAATGGCTGCCTTGATCAAAGCTGCGCAGCCATCTTGGACACCATCAGCTATTAAATCTGCTCTCATGACTACAGGTAAGAGAAAACTATATCCAAATCAAATTGTTCAATCCTTCAAACTAATAATATAAAATTGTGGGTTCTGAAGTTTTAAATTTGTTTGTAACTTTGTATACAGCTAACGTATTGGATAAAGAAAACAACATCATAACCGCTGCTTCAGAAGGAAGGACCGCAAATCCATTCGATTTCGGGGCAGGAATTATAAGCCCTCTGGAAGTAACAAATCCAGGGCTTGTGTATGATGCAGGACCTATAGACTATAAGAACTTTCTTTGTGCAATCGGATATGATGATGCTTCTCTTAGGCTAGTCACAGGAGATCAGAGTGTATGCACTAGGTTCCCACCTTCAGCTTCCAATCTGAATTATCCTTCTATAACAATCTCCAAATTCAATGGCAGTAGTTCAGTTGTCAGAACGGTAACAAATGTAGGCAGCCCAAGAAGTATCTATAAGGCAAGGATTTCTCTACCTAGAGGAATAATTGTGCATGTTGTTCCAAATGTTCTTGTATTCAACTCCTATGGTCAGAATATGTCTTTCACACTACACTTAAAGGGTACTTCTCAAACATACTTTAAGGGTACTACTCAAACTAAGGGATATGTATTTGGATCCCTGTCTTGGGTGAATGGGAATCAAATAGTCAGAAGCCCTTTGGTAGTGGGTTCCTTCTCTTACTAGGCCTTGTATAGGATGCAATAATGATACTTTATGTTTATCTTAAAGTACCGTGGTACATTGAACGAATTGACTACTAATGGAGGCAAAACGATTCCCATAAGCTACCTTTGTGTCGCCATATATACTTACAGCATATAAACCAAGGAGTCATGAATGAGCATTTTATAGTACGAGTTTCTGGAGGTCTTTCCATTTTTAAAACTTCGTTTTTCAGATGGCAATGTATTTGTGAATGTAATATGAAGCAGAATAAAATGTTCCAGTGTCAATAAGAATGTTGAAATGCTGGCAGGATTCTTGAGCACCATTGCAAGTAGATACAGCTCTTAATATCTTACAAAAAATCAGATAGGAGTACAGCATTGGCATGTGGTGCCTTGAAACATCTTTGTATATTCAGACCCTTAAATACCCTAATGAGGACTTCCAAAAATTAACAGAAGATCACACTCTTCCAAAGCAATCGGACCACCCGAAGAAGATAGGTTTTCCTCAGCGTGAAGGAGCCAAGAACTCTTGGTATGGTGTACTTGTAAGCTTAACTTCTTCTTGGGAGGAATGGATAATATATTCTGTAACATTATAATACTATCTGTGTTTGCTTCTTTGGTTTTGTATAATTCATAATAAATTATGTAATAACCTCATTACACAATAGTTATGGATGTTTTTGATTAGATAAGCAACATTTACACCACGCTTGATCCAAACATGAAAGGTTCAACAACAAAAAGTCAACAAAATAAAAACAGAGTCAAATGTCACAGGCTAAAGGCAACAAACTGACAACTTACCATTAGTAGAGTAAAGTTTTTTTTTTAAACATGAAAACAAAGAAAAGAAAGGAGCACCAAACTACATAGCAAGTTTCTCTCAATCCTCCTTGAAGAAATTAAAGATGTCTCGATTATGAGAGCTTGTACTAGCATCTTTAGTTTTTTCATGTTTTTTAAATTTCTTCCTATAACACAAACTTGAGGGTAATTATTGAGTAGTGGATGACCTTCAAAGTGAAGCAAGAAAAACCACTCAATTTTCTTTCCAGGCCATTCATTTGAGCCAATAGAGCAATGACATCCTGGGTCGTCTTCTTACACTTCAAGTAGGTGCCAATTTTGGGTTCCTCGATAGGGGTAGAGTCCTTTGAATTAGAGAGCATAGCTTTAAGTTCAGGGAAAAAACTTAGTCCTTCAGTCTCCACATTTGCATCCTCATCCTTGTCCTCCTTACTATTGCAATCCTCCTTCTTATCCTCCTCAGCCGCATCACTAGAAATTGTAAAGAAGCTAACGTAGTAGAACAACTTCCTACGCTAATCTTGAGAGGAGGATAATGCAAAACTTTACAAATCTTTTCAATAATTATAAAAACTTAAACAAAAACAAACATAAATATCATGCGTACCACAACACAATGATTTATGTGGGAAAAACCCTTTCGAGAGAAAAACCCCAGACTCCAAAAGCCACCCAATATATTATTCAAAAATCACGAAGATTACAATATACTTGCAGAGCAAGCTTCTCACAAGAGAATCACCAACCAGAGATCCAAAGGCAACACGACTACTATTAGACTCTCATAATGCATCACAATGCATAGTCGTAATACAATGCCCTCATAAAATAGGGTTGCCTTCTAGGGCAAGTCAGGCCTGTTGGAATGTGTTGCAGTTGATTGTTGTCATTAATGGTTGTCATTGATGTCAACATATCTTGATTGATTGATTTTGATGCTTTGGTGATTTGGATTGGCATGCTCTGGATGTTGTGCTGTGATGATCTATCTTTGGTCGTGCTTGTCCTAGTCCCATTCATTTTGTAACATAATGAGATACACTCTTATGGGTCCGGACCAATCTGGAAATTGGTTAATGTGTTCCAAAACATTATTTGCATTGTAACATGTATATTCTATTTCCATATATCATGGTAGTGTGTTGATTTGAGCGAGGAGGTTCTGATTGGTCCACGTTTCATTCCTTTCCAACGCGGGAATGTTTTGTGGTGACCTAATTCAAATTGTGCTTGGTCGACTTAAGAGATTATGAAGATATTGTGTATGGCCGACTTAGGAATTTATGGAAGCATGGAATGGTATAAGTAAATGCTGATTTTGTTCGATGAAGGAAAGCTTGATGAATGCGAAAATCCAGACATTGAAGTATGCAAAAGTATATGACCGGAGGCAGTAGATAGTGAGATTCTATCCAGTGTCATTGTTGGTGATAGTTATTTCAATGGTGGATTCCCTTTCACCATTCTTTTGGCAATGCGCCTTACCTGTAGTGAGCACTTTGGCAATGAGCCCTTGTAAAAATCACCTTAACCGGTGTTTTTATAATTGAGAATTAGCATTCTCCATGGTTTTTCCCTTTTTGGGTTTCCACGTAAATTCTGGTGTTTATTGTGCATGGTGTTGTTGTGTACTTTCATGTTCATATCTGTTAGATTATTATTTGATTGATTTAAGTTTGCTCCAGATTAATTAAATTCAAGAAATTTGTTTTGGATAACTGATTCACCCCCCTCTCAGTTATCTAGACTGATCAACAAAGCCAACAAAATATCAACTGTCAGATCTAAAGCCTAATGATGAATGGTCTAGATTTACAATAATAAAATATACATAAAATTTGGCTTTCAGAGGTGCTGCCCTTGAGCCCCCATTGGGGCGTGCGGCCCTCAGACCCCCTACTGAGGGGATGACCCCCTAGACCCCTTGCAATGGGGGTACCCCCTGCAACCCCCGCACCTACCTATCAACAATACCTTATGTAATTGCAAAGTTGAGACACATTTTGCCAACAAATCTCCCACTTGTCGAACACCTTGCAAGAGTAATGGGAGGGAGTATAAACACCATCTCTTAATTGCTAGGGGCCAAAATACCCATAGATTCCAAACACCATCTAAAATTCTTTGTGCTCACAGAATTAGTTAAAGAATTAGCAACATTCATCAAAGTCTCTACTTTAACCAACTTCACCTTGCCATCTTCAATCATATTTCTAACAAAATGATATTGTACATCAATGTGCTTAGTCCTGGCATGAAATGTTAGGTTCTTAGCTAGACAAAGCACACTCTAACTATCACAATAAATTGTCATTGCACCTTATTTTATTCCAACATTTGAACACAGTCTCTTAAGCCAAATGGCTTCTTTACAAGCATGAGTAGCTACCATATACTCAATTTCAGTAGTGGAAAAAGCAACCATCCAACTAATTGCACTACCAAATAAAGTAAACACATAAGCACTGGTGGATCATTTTCTATCAACATCACTTGCCCAGTCTGAATCCACATAACCATGAATATCAAGGGAAATCTCATCTTCAGTCAAATTATTATGATAACACAAGGAATACTCTGAGGTACTATAGAAATATTTGAAGACTCTTTTAACTGCATCCCAATTAACTCTACCAAGATTAGACATATGTCTAGAAAGAACTCCCACTACTTGGGCAATGTCTGGTCTAGTACAAACCATAACATACATCAAACTTGCAACTACAGTCTGGTAAGGCACTCTGCTCATGTCTTCCATCTTTGATGGGGATGTTGGACAATTTGAAATAGATAACTTTGTTCTAGCTGAAAATGAACACACAATGATCTATAATCCTGCATGTCAAACCTCCGTAAAAATGAATTGACATACTTACTTTGGCCAAACCATAGCTTTTTGTTCACTCTCTCTTCTAATTTCCATCCCAAGAATGGCACCAAGATCTTTCATTTCAAATTTAATTGCAAGTTGAGATTTAAGTTCTAAAATCATACATTTCCCTTTACCAATAAATAACATATCATCAACATATAATGCAATAAACAAGAAACGATCACTATCAGTTTTATAATAAACATAACGATCTGATTTAGAATGCTCAAATCCCAAACTCAACACATATGTATCAAATTTGTGGTACCACATCCTAGGACTTTGTTTTAGGCCATACAAAGATTTCTTCAATTTGCAAACCAATTTACTTTTACCTTTCACCACATAGTGCTCTAGATGTGTCATATAAATATCCTCCTCCAAGTCACCATGAAGGAAAGCAATTTTCACATTGTTGAGAAAAGGTGTCTCAAACTTATTGGTTAAGGCTCTCTAAAATTAGGAAAACATTAGCCGAATCAAAGTCTTCTACACTGTAGTACCATAAAGGTTTAAACTAGAGTTGGCAGGTTGGCGGCAAAGGTTCACCTAATTGTTACCCATAGGTTTCAGAGTTTGGTCTTCAGGCTTATCGCTTATCGAATGCAGTTGAAAAAGACTTAGAAAATTTGAATGGTTTCGACAATCGGACTTCAGAGTTCCATCGTATGCTTTACTTGTGAAGTATGCGGTATCAGGTATTGAGAAACTCCGAATCCCGACGCACAAAAGGACTTCGTTCTTTGCAGTTCAGAGGTATGGTTTTCGGTCTACTTGCTTGATCTCTAAATAGTATGGAGTATGCAAGGTCCCTGATCCTTGACATTCGATAGATAGTCCGATGAGGGGGCTTGTGGTATAGCGGGTAACTCGCAACCCCGTGACAGTTCGTGAGGGGGGTCTGTGGTATGGTGGTATAGAACCTGCAACCCCACGATAGTCCGATGAGGGGGGTTGTGGTATAGTGGTAACCCGTGACACCGACAAAATGGTATTTTGTATGGACTGCGGTGGAGTGGTATCGTGTGATACGGCGGTAACTGGTAGAGTGATGAAGATTAGTGCAACCAAGCGATGGTTTAAGAATGGCTCGATGGGATTGTGGTTATGTCTATTTGGTGGTAGTAGAAGTTGAAGTGTTTGTTATGGCAGTGTTTTTGTAACGCTTGAGAAGTATGTATGTAATGCCTTAGCGCATTGGAATAAAAAAAAGAGATATTGAATATAGAGGGGTTATGCTGCTGAACTTTCTCCAAATGGAACAAGATGCAAATCTCCATGTAAAGGCTTAGAGCCTATAATTGTATTGTAATTGTGTATTTTTTTGCTGAATAATATAATGGATCTATGCTTTTGGAGTGTGGGGTTTTTTTACCCAGGAAGGGTTTTCCCCATGTAAATCTTTGTGTTCATGTCTTTTGTTCTATCTTACATGTTTAATGATTCCATTTATTGAACCTATTTAATGCATGTTGTTGAAACTGGTTGATCTTACATGATCTACAATTGCATGAACTTTCCTCTAAGGATTAATAATGGGAAATAAACTATGTCTGATTGATTTAACTTTATGGCATAGTAGTACGTGTTTTTGAGGTTCTTTGAAGAAATGAATATTACTGAAGACACCTACTGATCTTAGATGCTCATTCTAGGATGAGTCAATTTCCCTTCAATTAGTATTAGAGCCTTCTTCTAGGATTTTCTTTTTGCTCGCATGTGTAGTTTTGTGTGTCTCTTTCAGATGCATGTGCATGTTGGTGGTTGTGGAGTTGGCCTGAAATAGGAATGAAATTCCTGAACTACTTTTTCCTTTTATGGATGTTTTGTACTTGCATGGATCAGATTCACATTCCTTGGATATGAGGGTTTTATAGATTTTCCTTAAAAAGAAAAATCTATGGTTATGCTCATCTATGATAATCCATAATCCATTATTTTGGTTTAACTATTATGGTGCTTTTTTAGACTTTTGAGTCTTCTAGATGTGAAGTGGGCATGGATGTGCATGGGTGTTTTTCAAACACAATGGTTTTGCAAGTTTTACATGGTCAAGAAAAACTTTTGGTTTTGTGGAGTTGTGGTTAAGCTATTTTCTAGACCCTGGCTTTTGTGGTGTTACTGGATGAGATAGTTGTAGTTTTTCATGCATGATTCGTGGATGGTGTGAAGAGGTGAGATTCTTTCTCTGCATGGGAGGGTTGGTATGTGATTAGTCACTCAACATTTTTGTGGTGATGCTTGGCGAATTCCTTGACTATGATGCTCATTGTGGACATGATTGGAAAATCAGATGTGAGCTTGATTTATGTTGTCTACATGGTTATTCTCTTTGAGATCTCAGATTTTGTAGTTTCCAATGTGATAGTGTGTTTGCATGTTACATTGATTGGATCTACGGTTGTGCAATGTTGTGGATTGTCTTTACCTACATGTTTGTTGTGGGATGACTCGGAAGTAGACTGTCTACATCCACAAGGTTTGATTTGGTGTTGATGCAAACTTATTAGTTGGCCTTGTCTATGGTCACTTGTGCATTGGTGTGGTTGCTTTGAGATGAGAGGATGTATGATACGAGAGTACTTGGATAGTCAGTGTTGGGGTCTTGTAGCATGGTGCATTTCCTTAATTTGGAGATCTTGGTTTCACTTGGTGTGATCAACAATACACTTGTAGGTGTGTGGACCTGAACAATTTTTAGATTAGGAGATGTTTGGTCATGATGCTTGGAGAGATTGTTGTCACAATTCAGTGGGAGCTTTAGCAGTGACTATGGATGAATGATCTTCTTTAGTGTTATAGATGTTACTAGGAGGAGCTCTCAAATCCTGTTGTTGTAGAAGGGTTCTTTCGCATTTGCATGGACACTATTTGAAGATGTGTAACATCTTAGAGCCATGGAGGACTCTTGTGGTCTTTGGGTTGAGGTGTTGGTGGTGCTTGACAGGTGATGTTGGTTTAGATTTTGTTTGTTTATGTCATGGCATACTCTTGATTCTAGATTAGAGTTTTGGCATGATGCATTGCTCTTGAGACCATGGTATGTCCACTTGGAGCATGGGATCTCCTAAGGGGGATGGTAAGATCATGATGTTATGATAAGTTCTTGATTCAGATGATTGGAGCTTTGACAATGGTCTAGTGATTCTCTATGTTTTGGGTGCATTGGTCATATGCTTGAGAACTTCATGATAGTGTAGTGATGCACTTAGAGTTTAGCATGGGATTATTGTTTGCAGGTGCTCATGGATACTTGGAGAATGAGGTCAGGCTATATTTCTCTTGAGATGAGAGAAGTGTTGTGGAGATGGTTACTCTTGATGAGATTTCGACAGAAAGTCCAAGAAGCCTATACCTTGGTTGGACGTGAGTTCAACAGAGACCTATGAGGAGATTTCTCTTAGAGGGGTCATGATGGCTTGCATATCTTGGAGGAGCTTTCTCATTCCCCACTCTTGGTCTACTCAATACCTTATCGTTTGAGAGGTATTGCCCATTATTCCTCTTAGGTGCTTTATGCTTTCTTTCATAAGAATGGAACTTGAGCTGCTATTAGATGGTTTTGGAGGATTCATTGTGAGAGATGGATAGCATGATTATCTCCTTGGGTTTTCATTTTTATTTATGATGATTATAGGGGATGGTAGTGGGTTTATTTCCTGAGATGGGAAATGGAGTAGTCTAATTTTCTTTGAGAATCTTACATCCATGTAGATACATGATGCATATTTTATGTTTGATCTCTTGAGGTTGAATAAGGTTGGATGTTGTTATGGATTTTATATTGGGGTTATGAAGGAGATCTTACTTGACACAATTGGCATTTAGATGTGTGTAGAAGGGCATTCTACATGTTTATGATTTGCATATTTTTCTCTTTAGTTTGATTCTTCTTCCTATATGTTTGAATTCATATGACTTTAGATGTGAGATTTCTATATGGAGCTATGATGATCACTAATTTGTGGTCATGTGTTGTCACTTGGGTGATGACATGGAGGTTCTTGTATCTCTTTCTTTTGTTAGATATGGACAACATGGGAGAGTTGTGGAAGATTTTTGAGAGAGATGTTTCTTGTAGTAGTTGGTTACAAGATTAGTAGATCTTTGTGGATTGTACTTGGTACTACATGGCTACACTTTCTATGTGCTATGATCAGTAGACTTGGTATGCCTTTGATATTTTTAGATTCAACATTACCCATGCAATGGGAGTCCCTGGATGTGTTTGGTCTTCTTCGACTAGTTGACACATGGAGCTTGTATTTATAGTTGATGGGTTGGCTATGTAGGTGGCATGAGTTTTTTGGTGTGGATACCTTTGAGGTATAGGTGATTGGATAGATTAGCACTTGTTGTGTGTGGTATTTTTAGTCGTGTGGGTTGGTTAGTTGGATGGGAGTAGTCAACTTCCTGGTTGTTCTAGTTGATATTTTATCTTGTTTTCTGGAGGATGTCTTCATGGTTGTGTCCTGGTTGGGGGATTTGAAGTTAATGTTGTTGATGCTTTTGTATAGCTTGTGAGAACAATGGAGTGATGGAAGTATTTTGTAGCCTTTGCTATTAGTTGGATATAATGCTTGTGTTCTTTAGACTGGTGCATATACACAATGGCTCGTTCCCTCCCTTTGGAGGATGGATGGAATTGCTTCCTGAGATGGTGGACATATTGGATGTTGTTGCAGGTGTCTTGGGTGATACAATGACTTCTAGCATTGATTGGGAACAAGTAAGTTCTTCGTCAAGTGGGAGAATGTTGAGAAAAGGTGTCTTAAACTTACTGATTAAGGCTCTCTGAAATTAGGAAAACACTTAGCCGAGTCAAAGTCTTCTACACTGCAGTATTGCAGAGGTTTAAACTAGAGCTGGTGAGTTGGTGGTAAAGGTTCACCTAATTGTTACCCACAAGTTTCAAAGTTCGGTCTTCAGGCTTATCGCTTACCAAATGTAGTTGAAAAAGACTTAGAAAATTTGAAGGGTTTCCGCAATCGAACTTCAGAGTTCCATTGTATGGTTTTCTTGTGAATTTTGCAGTATTGGGTATTGAGAAACCCCAAATATAAACCCATGAAAGGACTTCATTCTTCACTGTTCGGAGGTATGGTTGTCAGTCTACTTGATTGAGCTTTAAGAAGTATGGAGTATGCAGAATCCCCAATTCTTGACAACCGATAAACAATCTGATGAGGGGGGCTGCGGTATAGCAGGTAACCCACAATCCCGCGACAGTCTGTGATGGGGGTCTGCAGTATGGAGATTTAGAACCCACAACCCCATGACAATCTGATGAGGGGGGTTGTGGTATAGCAATAACCCGTGACACCACAATGGTCTTTTGGATGGACTACGGTGGAACGGTATTGTGCAATACAGTGGTAACTGTCAAAGTGATGAAGATTAATGCAACCCCATGACAGTTTAAGAATGGCTTAGCAGGATTGCGGTTATGTTTGTTCGGTGGTAGTAGAAGTTGAAGTGTTTGTTATGACGGTTTTATTGTAACGCTTGAGAAGTATGTATGTAATTCCTTAGCGCATTGGAATTAAAAAAAAAGAGATATTGAATACAAAGGGGTTATGCTGCCAGACTTTCTCTAGATGGAACAAGATGTAAATCTCCATGTAAAGGCTTAGAGCCTACAATTGTATTGTAACTGTGTATTTTGTTGCTGAATAATACAATGGATCTATGCTTTTGGAGTGTGGGGTTTTTTACCCAAGAAGGGTTTTCCCCACGTAAATCTTTGTGTTCATGTCTTATGGTCTATCTTGCATGTTTAATGATTCAATTTATTGAGAACCTATTTAATGCACGTTGTTGAAATTGGTTGATCTTGCATGATCTAAAATTGCATGAACTTTCCTCGAAAGATTGATGCTGGGAAATAAACTATGTCTGATTCCACTTTATGGCATAGTAGTACATGTTTTTGAGGTTCTCTAAAGAAATGAATGTTACCGAAGACACTTACTGATCTCATATGCTCATTCTGGAATGAATCGATTTCCCTTCACACATCTATTTTCTCAACCTCTGAATCATAAGCAACAACAATAGAAATAAAAAATATAATGGATGTCATTTTTACAATAGGAGAAAATATCTCACCATAATCAACACCCTCAACTTGAGAGTAACCTTTTGCAACCAATCTTTCTTTGTACTTCTCAATACCTCCATTCGAACTAATATTTTTCTTGAACACCCATTTGCAACCAGCAAGTTTTCTTCCTTCGGGAAATGGTATGAGATCCCATGTATCATTCTTTTTTAGAGCTATCATTTTTTCATCCATAACAATCTTCCAGGATACTACATCATTCATACCTAATGCCTCTTCTATCGATTTGGGTTCATCCATGTCAGTATTCAAAGAAAAATACATCCCCAATCATCAGGTGAATACCTTTTAGGTGGTTGACCATGCCTTCAAGACCTACGAACAAGTTGAGTTGGAGGTTCTTCCTCCTCTTATGAAGATTCAAAGCTATATGAGCTCTCCTCAAATTCTTGTCTATCCATGGGCCTCAATTCAACTTTCTCAGGTGTAGAAGGAAATTGAATCACATCTTCCTGTTTACATTTTTTTGGTTGCAATGTAATAGAAGAAGGCTTAGTTCATCTAAAAATAACACTTCTACTATATATTACCTTTTGTGCAATAGGTTCCCAAACCTGGTATCCTTTGAACACCATAACTATATCCAATGAAGATACTTTTCACAATCTTGTTCTCCAACTTTGTTCACTTTTCCTTTGGCACATGTGCATAAGCCTCAGAACCAAAAACTCTAAGATATCTTAATGAAGGCTTGTGACCCGACCATGCCTCTATAGGCATATTATCAACAAGAGCTGATGTAGGAGGCATGTTAATTAGGTAATAGGCAGTGGTAACAACTTTAGCCCAAAACATTTTTTCTAGACCAACACCACTCAACATACTCTTAGCCTTCTCCACTAGTGTCCTATTCATTCTTTCTGCAACTCCATTCTATTGTGGAGAATACAGTGTTGTCATTTTTCTATGAATACTACAATGTTTATAGAATCTATCAAAATCGTTAGAGAAAAGTTCACTACCATTATCAGTCCTCAAACATTTTATTTTATTTCCAATCTGCAACTCAACCATTACTTTAAATTCTTTAAATCAACTGAAAACTTTAGATTTACTCTTTAGAAAGTATACCCATGTCCTACTATAATCGTCAATAAGTGAAACATAATATGTGGATTTTCCAATTGAAGGAACATCTATGGGACCAAACACATTAGAATGAATAAGATCCAATGCACCACAAGATTTATGAGAACTCAAGTAAACTAAACACAATTTTGTTTTCAATAGATGCAATGATCATAGAAATCAAATTCAAAATTACAATAAGACAACCCTTCAACAAGATTTTTATTTTTCAATGTCCTTAGAACCTTTTCTCCAATGTGGCCAGTTCTCTAGTGCCATAACATAGTTTTCTCTGTAGGTAACTTTGATTTAGAAGAAAGAGAACCCTTGGGTATCCAGAAGCCATGATCATCTTCTGAAGATGAAACCCTCACCTCTTCTAATGAAGTAGCCAAAGAATTGCTTTTCACAAAGTAATATTGCACTCAATAGTGCATGCATCAAGCTTATACAATGTGCCATATTTGACACCTCTAGCAATCATCATAACACCTCTAACCATCTTGCATCTTGCATAAAAAAAACTACCTACACACCTACATCATTAGTTTTCTCACAAATTACAAATTTTGTGCTAATCCAAGGATATGCAACACACCATTAATCCTTTTTATTCTACCATCAGGAAACCTAATTCTAACTTCACCATGACCAACAATATTTAAATAAGAATCATCACCCAAGTACACCTTACCTCCATCAAATTCTTTATATTCAAAAAACCAATCTCTATTAAAGGTCATATCGAAAGATGCACCTAATTCAATTAACCATACATCATTACCTACACAAGTTTCCGAAGCTGCAATAAATACATCACCATCTTCTTTTTCAGACTTAGAATCATAATCAAATCTCTTCTTTTTCTTCTTTTCTTCTTTGCAGTCCTTATGAATATTCCTAGGCTTACCACAATTCTAGCTTTTTTCCAAGAGATTTGGATCTCCCCTTGGACTTGGATTTATCATGCTTCTCATTCTTCTTTCCTTTTTCCTTAGGTCTTCCAAAAAAAAATTAGGGCCTCCTTGGAATTGATAGATACCTTCCTCTTCATCTGTTTAGGAAGCAAAGAACCCACCACATCTTCAGTCTTTAATATAACAGAAGTACTTCCAATAGCCATAACAAGAGAATCCCATGAATGAAACAAAGAACAAAGCAAGATCTGAAATTTCTCTTCCTCATCCATTTTGACACCAATTGATGTGAATTGAACCACCAAGATATTGAATGCTTCCAGATGGTTAGTAATTCATCCACCCTCTTCTATTTTCAAGGAATACAATTTCTTCCTCAAAAAAATCTTGTTCACTAAAGATTTGGCTTGATACATCTCACAAAGTTTCTTCCATAGTTTTTATGCAGAGATCTCTTCATGGACATTGATTAAAATAGTATTCCAAACACAATCTGATTAAACCCTTGGATTTATGGTCCATAACATCATATTGAGTAGCCAAAGTAGGATTAGCAAGCCTTGAAACATTCTCATCAATAGCATCCCACAGATCTCAATCTATTAATAGATCCTCCATCTTCATCTTCCACATTTAAAAAATATTTCTAGAAAATTTATCTACCTCTATTCTCCTTGATGAACTTTCCATCTAAAAATTCCTAGGAAAAGATCACTAACTATCTTCTACACAAGCGCCCACTCAAATCTGGATTAGCTCAAAAAATCCAACAACCCACAACTGAAACCATATGTGATCAAGCTCTGATACCACTTGTTAGAAAGCTAAGGTAGTGGAACAACTTCCTACATTAATCTTGAGACGAGGATAATGCAAAGCTTTACAGATATTTTCAACAGTTACAAAAACTTAAACAAAAATAAACATAAATATCATGCATACCATAGCACATTGATTTACGTGGGGAAAACCCTTTCTAGAGAAAAAATCCACACTTCAAAAGCCACCCAATATATTATTCATAAATCATGAAGATTACAATATACTTGTAGAACAAGCTTCTCACATGAGTATCACCAACTAGAGATCCAGAGGCAACACGACTGCTATCAGACTCTCATAATATATCACAATACATAGTCGTAATACAACACCCTCATAAAATATGGTTGTCTTCTAGGAAAATTCAAGCCAACAAAATATTGACCGTTAGATCTAAGGCCTAATGATGAACGGTCTAGATTTATAATAATAAAATATACATAAAATTTAGCTTTGAGGAGCACTACCCCAGATCCCTTGTTGGGGTGTGTAGCCCCTAGACCCTCAATCAGAGGGATGATCCCCTTCGACCCCTCGCAGGGGGTACTTCCCACAACCCCTCTGCGCTTACCTATCAATAGTACCTTATGCATTTGCAAGGTTGAGACACATTTTCCCAACATAAATCTCATCCATAGTGAGGCTGGAAATAGGACATTTTGCTAGTCTATATGACCTTGCAGACACTAAGGTTAGGGCTATCAACCTCCTTAGTTAAATTTGGCTCTCTTTTTCTCTCTTCTTTTTTAGTAGCCTTTCTTTTTTCCTCCTCCGGGTCCTGTTGTTAGAAAAAGTCTCTTCCACATAGAATATGACATAATCAAATAAGCTGTTTACAGAGAAAGGTGGCAATATTGTTGAGTCCTGTTTCCTTATCGATAGAGGAAAATTCGAAATGGGGCTTCCTGCAAGAAATGAAACGTGGGATGATGAACTTGTGCCCGTCCTGCAACCTGACTTGAATTGGCTGGAGTAAGAGAAAATTGATATTATCTCCCAATTGCGCACACTTTCCTGGAAGGAGAAAACTAGCTACGCCCAATATCACAGGGTAATCTTTGTCCTAGAAGAAGAAGAGGAATGTGCTAAGCTACACCACCTTTTAATAGAAATACGATTGGATATGGAGAACACCCCACCACCTGTGGTGGTTTAATTTCTTACTTTGCATGGCATCTTTTTGTAATTAGTGGTGGTAACCCAATTTTGGTGTAACGTAACTGTTTTCATTTAAGGTCACTTTCTTGAGGACGATTACTTTAAAGACCGTTATGAACAGTTACATTTAGATACATTTTTGGCTTGGAAAATTCTATAAAGAAAGGACTTTCGGGAATAGAAAAGGGGATTTTTCATCCTTCTTTTGGGGGGAATAGGGGAGTAGCTAGGGTATCTTTTCATGCAGTTTCATTGTACATAAATATGGAGTATGTGAACTTATGTTTTGGAAATGGAGAAATAAAGAAGATATTTTTGAATATTTGAATTTCTTAATGTTTTCTTTAAATGGAAATGAACTATGTTTCCTTGTGGTTATTCTTTAGTGTCATTATGTTATAACGGGCTATATATGCATTTAATTCTGAAACTTTGAATTTGGATTAAATTAGCTCCTGAAAAGAGTTTTTTGTTCTTTCTTTCCCTGGATATCATCCATTGGTGTAGGGAAGATGAACTTTGTGTCATTTACCTACATTTACTTTATCTTAAGTTTAATATTTCACACCTATTTCATGGTTATGGGGAGGTGTTAGTTGCCTTTTCTGATTTCTAGTAAAAAGCATAACAATTCTTTATTAATTGCATATCTGTCGAAGGTAGCCGGGCCTTGTAAAATAAGCAAAGAGCACTTGTAAATATTATTGCAAGCATCTCAACTATTGGCTAGATTGTCATTTATGTGGGATAAAGAGTATAAATTAGAAGTGACAAATCTATCAACCAATAGAATCTTGGCGACACTACTAGGGAGACAAAAAGACCAATACTTTTCTTGTTTCAGATATTTAATGGTGCCTTCCTAGAAAAGAAGGCTGGCGACTCTATTTATCTAAAGATCTTAGAAAAATTATTCGAGGCCAAGCCAAGCAAGGAAGCCAATTCAGAAAGAAATCTGTACCAACAATTGAAGAGATAATTGCTAAAGACGACCAAATACTTCAATCTTTTTGGGATGCTTTCAAAGCAACCATCTGTGAAGCTGAAAAGAATAAGTTGAATCCCTCCAAAGATCACAAATTTGCTTCATTTCTTAAGAGTGTACATCATAGATATTATCAACTCAAAGATCTTGAACAAGACACTCATCAATTGTAAGCTGCGGAAAAAGAGTTAAAACTGGTAAAAGAAGATAAAGAACGGGTATCTTATAACTTCTTTATTCTCGGTGAACAAGACTCTATGCAAAAATTTGTTGAACCTGAAGACTCATTACTGCCACAGAGTCATAACCAACAACGAAGAGGAAATTTGCACCAGGCTGAGAGTAGAGAACCAAAGCCTTTCTCAATGTGCATGCAGATAGGGGAAGTCAAATCATCATCCGTCTCTTCTGAAAAAGATATATTATCAAATGAGCACAAAGTTGTCTTTATTTCTGATTTGTTCTTGAAAGGTTTTGATGATGAATTTCGGTGTGGAATTGTGGATGAAAATGGCCATGTTGAAGAGGTTGATATAAATGCATTTATCTATGATGAAAAAGAAGATACAAATGTATTGTTACCTGGATCTCCCGGTAGAAAGCTTGAAGAGAAGAAATTGCTGGAAGAAGAAATGCATGCATATAAAAATAGTATTGCTAAATCTGCTAAAGGTATGGACAATTGGTACCCTCAATATGCATGCATTCTTAATAAATATTTTATTTGTGTGAAAGAAGAAGTTCCTTCTAGAAAATTTGACCCTATGCTAGTAGAATGTCACACCCAGAAGTCACCAATACCAGCAACAAGTACCGACTTTGTTTCTTTTCTGCAAAAGGCACATACGACCTCTGATGTTTCTCTTGTGCAACCAAATGAAGTCACAATAAATATGGCACTTGAAAAGGATGTTACAAAAGTAATGAAAATGAGGGAATGGTCAAAGAAAGAAATCAATTGGAGAAAATTCAATGCATTGTATTTGCCAAAAAAATTATGTGAAAATTCAAAGGTGAGAGATAACCCTCTTTTTGAATTATCTAATTTTGAATCAACTGATGAAGACTTTCCCTCTTCTCATGATGAAAATGAATTGGAGGAATGTATTCTTGGGAATAGCCCTAAAAATAATGACAAACAAAAAGGGGAAGATCAAAATTTCACTAATAATTGTTTATTTGAGAGTAAAGCTATTATGTCTGACCTGTAGACCAAGGTTGAGGATTTTTCAGCAGATGAAAAAGAAGATGAGTTGGTTGAATTGGTTGTCGAAGGAAATGACAAGCTCTCCTCAGTAAGTGATGGCTTCTTGATTATCAATACTAATGACAATATTTCTGAAGTGGATGTTTCATATTTGTCTGAAACATAGTATGAAGATATAACTGGTCGTACCCAAGAGGTATATGATGAAGAATGGCTCTTTGGTTACATGATGATATACAAGGGAATTTTACACTTGGAAAGTATCCATTGGACCTATGCGTTAATGCTGAATCTACAAATGTTTCACAGTTGCACCTCTCTTTTCCGCAGTGGGTCCTATTTCCCTCAACCCGTGAATGGTTTTGCATGAACATCCAACTCTCTAGAGGTAGGGTCTTATGACCATGTATATACTTAGGTAGTTTTTGTTGTGTTGGTCGTCTTGTTCTCTTTTCTATTATGCCTTGTTTTGGCTTGATCATTTTTGGCTTATGCCTAGTTCCCCTCCACCCTTCTACAAGTAGCACCCTATCCTTCTGCTTTACTTTTAACTTCGTACCCAATGGACTTAGACTAGTCTGTCCAATGATTCTGGATTTCTCTGCATTTCACCAAGAAATGTAGTCCCTAGTCAGAGCCAATGTTACCCTCTAAATTTCAAACCATGCAATTTTTCCCTTCTAAAACGACTCCCATTCCATGCCTTCAAAATGACTTGAAGTTGTGGTTCTTGCAAGTTTCATAACCCTTATCGTCAATCCTTTTGGTTTTATAACCAAGTCATAGCCTTCATAAGTTTTATAACCATTCAATTGCCCAATCCATCTCTCTCCCTCTCTCTCTTTCTCTCTTGAATCTCACCCAAGGGTATTCTAAGTGATCGGTATGTCGAAAGTTTTTGAAACCTCAAAATTCCCAACATATGGTTCGTTGGTTCTATCTTTTCGCGACCCCACGACTCTGCAGTGGATTTTCCAGTTTTTGAAGTGCTGCCAACCTATTTAATTGTTTGTACAACGTATCATGAAAATGTATTTTCAGGTGTTTCAAAATACAAACTCGATCTTAAGGCTCTTTTTTTGAGGTAGAAAATTCATGACACATTAATTAGCCTCTTAAATAACAAGTGTTATGAAGGTGGTGACACGCTATCAGCAGGTTAAAAGGAATCATTACCTACCAACATAATTAAATAAGCCTTTTACAGAGAAAGGTGGCAGTACTGTTGAGTCTTGTTTCCTTATCAACCAAGGAAAATTCAAAATGGGGTTTCCTGCGAGCAATGAAATGTGGGATGATGAACTTGTTCCCATCCTACAACCTGACTTGAACTGGCCCGAGGAAGAGAAAATTGATATTATCTCCCAATTGTGCACACTTTCCTGGAAGGAGAAAACTAGCTACACCCAATATCACAGGGTAATCTCCATCCTAGAAGAAGAGGAACGTGCTGAGCTGCACCATGTTTTAATGGAAATATGACTGGATATGGAGAATGCCCCACCACCTGCGGTGGTTTAATTTTCTTAGTTTTCATGGCATCTTTTTGTAATTAGTGGTGGTAACCCAATTTTGGTGTAACATAACTGTTTTCATTTAAGGTCACTTTCTTGAGGACGGTTACTTTAAAGACCGTTATGAACAATTACATTTAGAAACATTTTTGGCTTTGAAAATTCTATAAAGAAAGGACTTTTGGGAATAGAAAAGGGGATTTTAAATCCTTCTTTTGGGGGGGAATAGGGGAGCAACTAGGGTATCTTTTCATGCAGTTTCGTTGTATAGAAATATGGAGTCTATGAACTTATGTTTTCGAAATGGAGAAATAAAGAAGATATTTTTGAATCTTTGAACTTCTTAATGTTTTCTTTAAATGGCAATGAACTATGTTTCCTTGTGGTTATTCTTCAATGTCACTCTGTTATAACGGGTTGTATATGCATTTAATTCTAAAACTTTGAATTTGGATTAAATTAGCTCCTGAAAAGAGTCTGTTGTTCTTTCTTTCCTTGGTTATCGTCCGTTGGTGTAGGGAAGATGAACTTTGTTTCATTTACTTGCATTTAATTTATCTTAAGTTTATTCTTTCACACCTATTTCATGGTTATGGGTAGGTGTTTGTTGCCTTTTCTGCTTTCTGGTAAAAAGCATACCCATTCTTTATTCATTGCATATCTGTCAAAGGTAGCTGCGCCTTGTAAAATAAGCAGAGAGCACTTGTAAATATTATTGCAAGTGTCTCAACTATTGGCCAGATTGTCATTTATGTGGGCTAAAGAGTATAAATTAGAAGTGACAAATCTGTCAACCAATACCCTTTAGAAAGAGGTGTTGAAAACTTCTCAATAGGAGGGTTTGAGGGGTTCTCTAAAGGAAAGGTTTCAAGTGAGAGTTCCTAAACAAGATAGGCCCTAATGGGCTTAGGGGGAAAAAGGGATAGGTGAAAGTGATAGAGCATAAGGATAAGCCCCTGATAGAGTGGGATAGGTGGCTTGTTAGGATTTTTGGCCACCATATCCAAGGCTTCCTTCACCATCACTTCCAAGGAGGAAAGAAAATAAAATAGGAAGCTAATGGTCACCTTATTCCTAAAATGATTTAGCAAGGGAAGGTGGTAGAAGTAATAACACTCAAAGCACCCTTCTAGAGTAATTTATTTTATCAACATAAAACATACTTTATCCCAAGGTTGAGGAAGCTTATTCCTTTCATAGCCAACATGCAACTTAATCAGTGTTTCCTCCTTGAAAAAAAGATTCATGTTCTCCATATCCAACACCTTTCTATGTTGTTTAATCTTTTGTTCATTGTAAGATAAACCCTTCGTTTGGGAATAAAATCTTCGCTCACCTCAAAAGATATGCCTCCAATTTTGACCTGCCTCTTATTCCATGTGTTGGCAAACTAAATAGATAAATTTTCATCATGCCCATTAAGGCTCTCGAGGAACAACACTAAACCACTTTCGACACAAATGTGCCAAAGTATCGGATCATTTTTGAAATCCTCACAAGATCCAAGCTCCATCCACACACAATCACCTCCCATAATGCAGGGAATTCCCAGGTGGCTACATTGTAGAATTTTACCAAATCTAGGATTCAAGTAAGGAAGATTAGTGGGGATTTTCAAAATGGGAAGGAGTTTTCTAAAAAAAATCTTTAATATCACAGATAAAGATGATTGAAAAATCATTAATTGATCAATTGTGCTCGGGATAAGGGAAATCCTTGAGTGAAGGTAAACCATCAACTTGTTTGCCAGTCATGTCCCGTTTACACCATCTTTATATGGGATAATAAAACCCCTTGTGCCACTTGTCTTTTTTCATTGCTTGAAGAGAAAAGAATTGAAGCACACTTTAGATATATAACTAACCATCTTGATAATATGCATGTTCCTATTCATGAGAAATATATTCACGTACTTCATATCCCAATCGATGATGACATGGTGTCATAACCCAAATTTATTGCATTTTTAATTATAATATGATAAATTGAATTATTAGGGAAATTCAATATGTTGAGAAAAATTTAATATTTTTGAAAAGATTGAAAGAAGTTGATCGTTGTTGACTATGTGATCTTTTGAATTATCTTATATATTGTTATGATTTGAATGTTACTGATGAATCTTGGCAAATGCGAGTGTGTGTAGTTGGAGGATGATAGGTTGAAGAATGAGAACATGGTTGAAGTAGGATCATTTAGTCAGATCAAATGGTAAGCTAGATGGAATCTGGGTGCACACACCACAAATGGCATGATATTGCATTTGAACTTTTGGCATATAGAAGAACTCCATTGCATGATTTGAATTGTTCCAATGATTGAAAATGAATGGCTTGTAGAAAAAGTAAACCCATGATTTCATGTTTAAAATTATTTACTTTAATTTTGGTGTTTTGAGAATTTGGAAGAAAATGAAAGTACATATTTTAAAGTATGGTTAAAAAGGATAAGAATTTCATTATATGAAATTAAGTAAAAATCCCTTTGTGTTCAAATATATTGATGCTCAAAATGAAATAAAAGTTATTTATTTAATTAAATGTTGGCATATGGAACACACAAACCTCTTCAAATGAATAATCTATATATATATATATATATATATACTTGTAAGCAATGCTTCTAATACGAACATTAGTCCTATTAATCTCATGAAAAAACCATTTAAAAAGTTTAAAAAGCACATTGGCACTGTCACGGGCCGAACCCAACACATCAGAAAGATCCTCCCTATCAAAATTTTCAATGCGATTTCCCACAGCAACATCCTCTTCAAAATAAATCTCATGGAACTTATCCTCAGAGGCATCCTTACCTTTACCAACAGTGATAGGAGACTTCATCCTACGAATGGAATTGGCAATTTGCTCCGTAGCAACCATCCTCTTCTGAATCCTCTCAGCGTATGCTTTCTTAGCTCCCGCAGCTTGTTCACCACCCACAACTCTAACCTTCTACTTAGGCAACCCAATGACGCTCAAAACATCCTCACCATGGAAGCCACCAACCACAGAGAAAGGGGAATTCTTCTCCAGATGTTGACCAAGAATCAAAACCCTTCTCTTTTGACTTCCCTCCTCAGGATTCTGCACAAGTTTAGATGCAGGGGGAGGAGAGGAAGCTTCCCCATAAAGATCATTTTTGTCTTTGTACCCCTTAGAAGGAACAATCACCTCCACATCATCACTGCAGGTCGTATAACCCACTTCCTCATTCAATTTCCTTTTCCTAGATTTACCCTGAACAGGGGATATGGGGCCCTCCTCCAAAGAAGCATACGAGTCAGGAACATAATCAACATCATCATCCCTATCCGACTTAGAATCCTTATTTAACATAAGCCTCCTCTTCCTCGGTTTCTTAGAAGCCCTTTCCTCACCTGAATTAGTTTCATAACCCTCCCTAGCTTTAGCTTTCAGAGTAGCCAGATTTTTCTGGACATCATGAGCTTTAACATGTTCATATATCAAAAGAATCAACCCCGCATGTAGGACAGGGTTTTTGGGATTCTTCCTATGCTCTTTAATCCCATAGTCCATCGACACCAGCAAATAATAGGGAAATGACACCCATTTTTTGTGCCTAAAATGATTAAGCAATGAAAAATGGTAATTGTTAATTTCCGTGTACCTTCCTTCTAGGGTTACATACCTCATGATTTCTTCGATAACATCCCGCTAGAGGGCCTTCAAGGAATTCCTCATATACCCTCCACTCTTCGCAGGCTTCAAGTCATCACTCTCATTCTTCTTAAAGAAAAGAGACATCATGACCAGTGACTCTTTCTTATCCCTGTACACCTTCATACCCTTAATCGGAAGGCCAGTAATCTAGGCTATGAACTCCTCATCCACCTTGATTTCCCTGCCACCCAAGTCCAGGGTTCTCCCTTTCCACCCTTTCTCAACCAAAGTAGTAACTTGAGTATTATTTCCATGCAGTTTCTCCATGAAGGGAGTTAGGCCACCCTTCTCTAAAATTTCCCACACTTCCTTTCTTTGCTTCGCTATATCACAAGATTTGGGCTTAGCACAGTTTTTGTCCCCACCCATGACGATGGAAAAAAAATAGACCAAGCACTCAACAGGGAACTCAGAAGGAAGCAACAAACACCACTCAGAATCGAATAATCCAACAGAAGACTCTGGAAGCTTATGCGGCTAACACCCACAATCCATGCGAAGGAAACCATAGGACAAACATACCATAATGAATTCAAAATTCGTGCCATATGATAACCATTCCTCAAAATCATAACCATACCCTCCTTCCTAATGATATGCCACCACGTGAGCAAGGACGTGCACACCTTGAGGAATAAATTAATTTTCATTTATAACAATAGTCGTGGCCTCATAAGGGATGGGATCATTTAAATACCACACCTTACTATCTCTAACACCAAAGTTAGCGAAGAAATCAACTAACTTATTTCCCTCTCTCAAAATTTGGGAAATATAAACATTATCAAAGGATTTAATAATTTCAATGGAATCCTTGATCAAGGCCTCAATTGTCCAAGGTGAAGGAGATAAATTCTTCAAATTATTAATAATGTTCAGAGAATCACCTTCCAACCAAATCTTTCTATACCCTCTTCTCTGAGCCAGAGCAAGACTATGATAGGTAGCCACCGCTTTCGCAAATTGGTTTGTCTGGGTTCCTAAAGGGAGTGCCATAGCAAAGACGAGCCTACCATTAGAATTTCTAATCACCCCCCCACATCTAGCAGGTCCTGGATTACCTTTAGCAACACCATCAAAGTTGATCTTAACCCAACCATCTGGTGGCACCTTCCAAGCTACACCCTCTCTTGAAGATTTCCCTTTTGAGACTGAGAAAGATATATCACAGGGAAACTTCCACTTTTGAGCAATTGAAATATCATAGGAGCATAGATTATTTGTAACGCCCCACCGCGCAAACCCCAAAGGAACAAGTTAACACGCAACAATTTTTTTTTTAAAGAACATAAGAAATGTACTTAAGTAATCCAACATAACGATGTTCTAAGTTGCACAACTAAATCCCCTGGGGTACACGAGGTGACATTACTAAACTAACCCATAACAAAGTAATAAATGAAATATTAAATAACCAATAACATAAATTCAATCATTCATGACATCGATTAAACATTCATTCACGACATCAAGAAAGATGTGAAGATACCAATTAAAACCATACATATATATGACAATAAATGAAATTATAAAGATATAAAGTATATATATTTCGACAGATACAACACAACTTAACAATGTTTACAAATGGTAGTACAAGAATGAATCACATGGTGTGATAGTACAATACATCCGTCTGAAGATACACCACAATAATCACATATACAAATTACATCATAATCTTCCCAACATACGTGGGGGTCGATACATCAATAAATAAATTACATCTAAAGTGTAAACATACATCTGGTACATAAGAACACTGGATCAACTACACCTGCAAAACTTTGCAATGAAAGAAAGAACTGCAAGCAAAGGGAACCCAACAGGGTGCGAAGCACATTCCACCCAACCAGCCCCGTGCTGGGAGTAAACAAGGAAGGATCCACGACCAAGCACATCAACAATAACACAAGACTAACTCCATACAAGATAACATAACATTAAAGACCACATAGAAACTAAACAACGATAAATCACCAAAGGTCATACCAATAATCCACTTTCGAAACATAACATTAAATCACTTTCCAAATGATACAACAATAAATCACGAAACACATCATCAATAAATCTCAAGTCATAATATCAAAAGACTATTCCCAGAGGACTTCAATAACACAAGACAAATGGAATGTTAGAGGAGAGTGTCATCGCATGGTTTCACATGGATTATCTAGACAAGCTATCACAAGGTGCTACCTCCATCTATACATGGATTATCTAGACAACCTAGTTTAAGGTGCCGCCTCCATCTATGGTTCTCCTGACAGCCTATCTCAAGGCATCACTCCATAGGGTTACTCATGCGAAATCATTAACCTCTCGTGAAGACAAGGCAACGATCTTTCCAACCACGGCCTTCTCGGTCCCCTTTAGTCTGTGATAGCACTAACAGGCAGATGAGGCATCATAATTATCTTTTTAATGTTTTAACCACCCACCCATAGTTAATTACTTAAGTTATCACTGATTACTCTAACTCTACGTGAGTTACCTTGACTGCCCCTTTGTGCGCTGACCCCCACTTAGAGCCACTCTCTCTAAATACTCAACACAAAATATCCAACACAAAAGGATTGTATCAACCACAAATACTGAACCACTCAAATGGATCCTCTGCGAGGCATAACCATCTCGCCAAAACATATGAAACACATCCACAGTCAAAACATAGGCCAAGCATCAAAATACGAGATCACAATTATACATCAGTATCCTCGCCTCTGGAAGTCCTAAACAACAACTTAAGTTCCTATAATAGGATAAGCTAACTCTAGGGGTTTCCCGCAAGACATAAACCCAAACAAAAGAAAACCACAATCGACTCAATGACTAGTCTCAAGAGTAAGCAATTTGCATAAAACAACGATATACAACTCATTTCAAAACATAATAAATTTTTCCAATAATTAATCAATTACTCGAGAAAATTCAATCTAATTTTAAAGCACATAACTTATCCCTAAATTTCCTCGATTACATTATAACATTGCAACTTTTAAATTTAACTAATCAATTTAATATCACAGCATATATAAAAATAAAACCACCTTTATTTTTATATATATATATATATAAATAATACATTTACCATATATTAAAAAAAAATCATATATTTAAATCATTTCCTTAAAACTGAATAAAATAATTCATTGTAATAATTTCAGAGAGAATATATATACATTCATATATACACACATATATATATATATATATTAATATTCATATATATGATATATATATTAATATTAATATTTCTAAAAAAACAAATTAAAATAAAACAAATTTTAAATTTTTTTTTTTAAAAAAAAAAACATTTAATATACTAATCCCTGCTCCCACACAGCCTGTGCGTACCACAGGTGGGCAGGCTGCAACCCCCATAGGTTGCGACCAACAGCCTTGGCTGTGCAGCCTGTGGCGGCTGTGGACATCCGACCACAATGGGGCTGTGGGTGGTACGGCCTCGGCCGACCCCCACCCCCATAAAATAAATAATTTTTTTTTATAATGTAATTTTTTTTAATATGTATTTCGTTTGGGATGAAATACGAAATGAACTCGAAATAAACACATTTAAAATGCATACTTTATTCTATACATAAAATTCGAAATCCAAAAGATATATATATATATATATTTAAAAATAATAGAATATTATATATATATATATATAAAGAGATTCAAAACAAATCATATAAATAAATTGTTTTCATAACAGACCCAATATAAATTTGGACATACAAATTCAACCAATAATAAAAAAGAATTTTCTTTTCAAACAATTATTTCCACCACTAAGTTTTATTGAAGAAATTTTGAAGCACTATAATTTCCTACAGAGGACTCAAAGGTTTATTACAAACAAAATTTTCAATCACAGAAACCTTTTTCAAAACATAGAGAAAACTATTTTCAAAACATGGCAGACAAGATTTTTGTTTACAAAATCAAAAAGAAGGAAACAATAAGTTTTAGGGAACCTGGAGTCCTTCGTTCGATGTAGAATCCCCTTTGCAACTTCTTCTCAGTTTCCTTCCTTCAACTCCCTTCTGAACCAATCCTTTCTTCAAAACAATTCTTTTACCTAGAAGTACCAAAAAAACTATTTTTCTTTTCTTTTACAGACATAAACTAGAAAAAACCCCTGTGTGTGTAAAAACTGTCTCACAATAAAAATCAATGATAATAAATAAAGCTCATCATCTTTTTCCTCAAAAATCCTCTCCATTCATTGGTTCTTTTCCTGCTTTTAAAAGCACACACTTATCTCACAATTATAATTAAAAAAATAATTATTTTCTCAAGATATTCTCTACAGATTTTTCTAATTTAATATCAAGAAAAAGATAATATGTAATTATCATCATCATTATTAATTTAAATTAATTACTTACACTTTTAATTAATTAAATAACTTTTTAATTTACAAAATATTTAAAACTCAACATTTTACTAACTTACAATTAATCAAAGTAACAAGACAACATTAATTAATCTTATAAAATAAGATTAATTAAATAACCACTAACCATAAATAAAATAAATAATCAACAATCAAACAATACAAAGACGAGGACAAAATCTAAATCATGACACAACAAAACTCACAACAGGATGACAGACTTGGGACGGGGACACTTCCTTATCAACTCCCTTTTTAAACATTGTACCCATTGGGTTAATTTAATGCTCACCCTATCCTGCCAAAGCAGGTGGAACGAGACTCTGTTCCTGCAATTCCTGCATACAACAAGGTTGTGTACAACATGTATATATATAATCAAAACATCATATCGTAAGAAGGAATTGCAACGTAGTAGGGCACTCGTAAACGAGTGGTGCTACACTGTCCTCTCACCAAAACTATACTAACAATTACAATCATTAAATATAAAGAAACATTGCTAAACTAAACTGATCACATCGTATCATCATAAAATAATTACTAATCTATTGCATTACAATATACTACTGCATCAAATTAAACATTACCAAATCAAGTGGAACCATCATGTCATATCATAATATCCATGTCATAAAATAAAGTAGCATAGTCATCAAGCAGTCTAAACTATCCAATCCACCAATCCAACCAACAAACAATAGCTACCAAAGACTCAAAGTATCAAGCAAAACCATAGAAGTATCAAGTCCAAACAACATGATGGGTATTACATTATTCATTCATGTTACTATTGGTGTAGGTTTTTATTTTCCTAGTGGGTTAATTTATTTTCCCTTAGTCCTAGGTTTTTCCTACACTTAATTAAGCTTGCTTAGGATAATAAAGTGAGTTGATTATTTAATAACTAAGAGATAAGTGATGAGGTGTTCTCTTCCTTAAAGGGTGGAACCGCTTTCCACTTTTGGTGGCATCCTTCACTTTTGGTGGTCCATAATTTCCACCTTTCATGGGAATCTTCACTTTTGGTGGTCTATCTCCACTTTTTGTGGTTGATTCCTCTTAGTTGGATTTTCCACCTACCTCCTCTCCTAAGTTCTATATAAACTCACTACCTAGCTTGTATTTGCATCCATTCTTGCAATACTCTTGCATCCATTCATTCTCTTGCATTGTTGCATACTTTGGAATACATGCACCTTGATGCATACAATCATTATTCATGCATATTTGCATTGTATCTTTTTAGTTTGGAAGCTCTTAATGCAATTTTGTCACATCGACATTGCATAAGCTCTCAGATTCCTGGTTTACATTTTTATGTTTTTCTAGTTTATGTAACTTTGATTTTCTCTTAAAAAGTTCCTTGGGTTATTCAATCTATTTCAAATTTCTAATAGTTACTCTTCATTCATGTTACTGTTGACAGTAAGTTGATTATGGATAGGTGTTGTCTTGATGTGCAAAGTTGAAAATCTGGAAATTGTCATGACTCCTTGGTAATTGTAGTTTTGGTTATTGTCTTGGTAAATGCAGCCTTGAATATCTTTATTTTTGGTATAGGTACAATTTGGTTATACTATTCTACTTTGATGAGATGGCATTGTGATATTTGTCTTGGGAAATGACAATAAGTTTGACATCAATGCCAAAGGAGGAGTTTGTTGACCCCTTGTTGGCATTGGCAGTGATGTTTGGCATATATGTCAAACTCATATTTGGAAGAGAGGTATACCACTTTGGTTACTATGCATAAATGCTTAGAGCATATTTTTCCTTGGTCACTATTTGCAAAGATCTTAATGATTTATTCATTATTGAAATGCAAAGGACATAGTGATTTGGAGGCAACAATAATGCTTTGGAATTAAAGCATATGATTTGGGTAAAAGTGAATAATGTGTGTTGATTTTTAAGGGAGCAATAAAAGACTTTGGTTTTAATGTGAAAAGAAAGACATAATAATGGCGACATAATCATAACCCTAATTATTTTATCATTTTAACTACATGCATAGACAGTTCATTGTTGAGAACTATGGCCGCATTAGGACATGACTTGGAATAGCTTGTGGGCTTGGTGGAATGTCAGCAAAATATGGTTTTCAAGCATTGGTACTTGATTTCAAAGCTTGTTTCTAGGAAATGCTGATTTCGACTACTCTAGGTGATCTTGTTTCATTTGGTAACTTGTTTTAACCCTAGTTTGCATAAAAGGGTTCAATTCTTGTGTTTGAAGGTCAATGCATATTGTTTCAATAATTTTTTTTTTTGTGTTTGGGTTTCAATCTTACATGGTCTTGTCGACTCGAGTTTCACAAAGGTTTCTTGTTGTTTCAATTTTTTATAATATTTAGGTTTCACTTGCATAATGGTCTAAAATATTTTACATAGTTGATAGGATAAGGGTTTCTATTTCAAGGCTGTTATCATATAGATTGTTTGTCCTATTTCTAGGGCAGCATGCTGACTTTGCAAATAGATATTTTTGTGCTTAATGAATTAAAATTTCAAAGGGTATCAATGAATGTTGTTTACATAATTAGCAGCTATTTAAACATATACCAAAGCTGTTGCACATTGACACTTAGTGATAGTTATCAAACCACGGTTATGAAGACAGGTTTTGTAAACTATCATATTGGTAGTTGTTTGTTGAAAGACAATGGTTATTATGATGCTTATATAGAAGTGACATAGTCACTATGAAGGGGTTCGATGAAGATGTGATTTACACTCTACAAAGAGTCATTATTGTGCTTATGTTGAAAGCTTTGATGAACAATCTATTTTGAAATTGTGAAGCACTTCATAGTGTTGGTTGTATTTGCATACACATATATATAGATTCTTGAGTCTCTAATGAAAATGAGACAATCGACAAATTCTTTGTAATGAAATAGAGATTATACTTTATCCTTTTATTTCCAGAATCATTTTAATGTGAAAAGATTATTTGCCAGTGAGGTAGTTGCTAACTTGAAAAGCTAGTGAGGCTGTAGCAACATTAAATGCCAGTGAGGCTATAACCAGTGAGGTTTCTTGTTTAAGCTAGTGGGGCTGTAACCAGTGAGGTTTCTTGGTTGGCCAATGAGGTTGTAAAACTAGCCAGTGAGGCTCTATAATCATTAAGATTTTATTAATCCAGTGAAGCAATCTTTTCTGAGTGGTTTTTTCTCCCTGTAAAGGGTTTTCCACTCATAAACATTGTGTTATGGTGTCTTAAGCTTTTGTGATCTGCTTCTTTTCTTTATGTTCATTCAAGTTAGATAGCTTTGCATGCATAATTCTACACTTGATAATTGAATTATTCTAAAACTTGCATTCTACATGTTCAAAGTTGTGAAAGATTAATTTAAGTTCATTTTAATCTGTCATACCATTGATTCATGCCCCTCCCTCTCAGTGGTATTGTACTCCAACAAGGATCATCAACTAAAGTCCTAGCCTCCTCAATAGTACCATGGACCCACTTGGGAAAAAAAATAGTGGTAGGAGGTGGAATTGGTGGTGTAGGTGGTGGAGGCAGTGGATTAGGACCATCATCTAAAGTATCCTCTATTAAAAATGTATTCTCGTGAGATCTGAAGAAGGCAAAGTAGGTAGTGAGGAAGAAGAAGTAGATGGATGATCCATCTATGTAAAAGAATCATAAAATTAGACATCTCTATGGTAGAAGACATCTCTAGTGATAGGATCAAACAACCTATAAGATTTCACATCCTCACAATAGCCAATTAATATGCATGATTGACTCTTCCCCATTTCATTATGCCAATCATTCGGTACAAATGTCCAAGCCTCACTACCAAATACACTAAAGAAGGAAAAATTAGGCTTGATATTGGACCAAACCTCCTTTGGAGTAAGATTTTGAATTTCCTATTAGGGAGTGTGGTTCTGAATATAGATCCCACAATTGATTTCTTTAGCTTGCAACTAGGGTCATAGACCTAGACTCAAGAATACAATTATCCATCTCCCTTAATGATCTATTATTTCATTCAACAACACCATTCTATTGAGGAGTGTAGGGAGTTTAATATTGATGTTGAATACCATGCTCAATGCAATAGTCCATAAAAGCTTCATTCACATATTCACCCCCCTTTTTATGTGTATCCATTGAATAGAAGATCCTAACTGGTTCTCCACAAATAGCCTAAAAGTCTTGAAAGTGGTGAAGACATTAATCTTGCACTTAAGATAGTATACCCATGTGCGATGAGAGAAATCATCAATGAAAATCATTACATACTTTCTCCCAAAACAAAGAGTTGGAAATGGCATGAGGTCAGTGTTGGCACTCAAATCTATAGTGCCTTTTTTTCTTGAGTCCCTTCATTTTCCATGTGTTTTCTTAGCCATTTGTGGCCCAATATTGATAATCTATCTAAGAAAGTTTGAGTGGGTCATGTTTCTTTTTTTACCTTTGTTTCCTATATCATTCACTTCCCCCTTTCATTTCTTAGTCAAATACCCTAACCAAAAAAAAATGGCTAACTTTGATAATTTCCCCCTTTGTTTCCAATTGAGCCTCGTGTCTCGATAGTAATCTGGAACTTTAGGTTCTAGGTCCTTGTTCTCTCTCATGGCTCATGCCATGTGCTTGTCCTCTCTCTCACCTTCTAATTCCCTATTAGGCTTTGAGCCTTGAAAAGAGCTTAGAACCTAAGGGTTCCAATTCCTTGGTTCCTTCCCGAGTTTGGTCCTTATCGTGCTCCTTTCCCAAGTTCTTCATCAAGGCACAAGTCTCGGGTCAAACTTGGAACCCAAAACCTAGGTTCCATGTTCCAGTCCCCTCCAAGCACTTGGATCTCGATTCTTCACTTCTCCCCAGTTCTAATTAGGCACCAAGCATCAAGAGGGAACAAGATATAATAACTCACCTAGAAAGAATGAGCACCTACAAAGAATAAGTGCACTATTGAATGTTGAGTCCAAGGAAGAACTTGTAACTTGTGCAGGCATTGGGATTCAAGTGAAAATTGGAACTAAAATAAGTGCAAGAGTTGGGCACTGAGAGGGAACAAGAACTTGGAACCTAAGTTCTAGGTTCTTGTAGTGGCTTGGTGCTTGATTGAAACTTAGGAGAAATGAAGTTTCTAGAGTTGAGTGCTAAGAGGGAACTAGAACCTAGAACCTATGTTCCAAGTTCCAAGTCTAACCTAGGTCCTATGACTCAGTGAAGAACATGGGAAAGGAGCATAGTGGGGACCAAACTCAAGGAGGAACCAAGGAATTGGAACCCTTAGGATCCAAGTTTTTGTCGAGTCCCAAAGCCTAATAGAGAAATAGAAGACAAGAAAGAAGACAAGCATGGGGTGTGATTTGTAGGAGGAAAAAAGGACTTGCAATCAAATTTCTAGGTTCTTGTCAAGGCCTAGGGCTTGATTGGAACTAAAGGAGAAAAATCTCAAAGTTAGCCAAATTTTGATTTTTCAACTAGGGTATTTAAATAATACATGAAAAGGGGAAGGTAAAAATACAAGAACCAAAGGTAAAACAAAAAATAATATGACCCATTCAAAAATTATCCTATTGAATATCAACATTGGATCACAAATGACCAAGAAAACACACGGAGAATGAAGGGGATCAAGAAAAAAGGGTACTATGGATTTGAGTTCCAACAATGGCTCTAGTTGTGGATGTGTGTGTCTTGCAAGTACAATGAGAATCCAAAATATTTGGGTAGACTAAAATTTGACATGACAAAAGTAATATTGATACAAAATAGGGAAAACAATGTACATGGGAACAACTCATAGCCAAAGACACAAAAGTAGGAAAAAAATGGAGGTATGATTACAAGCATACTTACAATAAAATATACAAGTCAAACCTTTCATGAATGTACATGGAACATGGCTATGAGAAAATTGTTACAACTTCTTGCCTCTATCAAAAAACAATATGTTGAAGGAGCAAAACTCTCTTATCTTGAAGTTGTCTCCTCTACCCAACTACAAGAAATGAATCCTTCTTATCATTTGTTCCAACTTGTGATTTCCTTTGAAAGAGTGAAGATTGACTCTGCCATCAATATTTTCATTGTATGAAAACCATAAAATATAGGCCTTTGAACTATGTCATGATATATCATTGAAATCTAAACTAGTCAAGGGTGTAATTTGAAAAATTAGGTCAACACCAAAAGAATCCATGTTATTTTTATACCTATTGACCTCCAAGAGTGAATTGAGGTAAAAATAAAACACCTCCAATTCACAGTGCAATAGATATAATGCCTCATAATCACGCTGACCTATGAAAGGAGGATCATCCTCAAACAAATCAAATTGAAAAAAATAAAGTTCAAGAATACAAGAAACTTAAGCATGATTTACTTCGTCAACAACACTCATGCTCTGCAAGATCGGGTCACTGATATCCTTGGATGTGTGAGTGACTCTCTCCCATCGGTGTATCTAGGGTTACCCGTTACTATTAAGGAAGTCAGTTTTACCTTTGAAACACAGTTCTTGAAAGGATTCAAAGGAAATTGGCAGGGTGGAAAGACTCCATCCTTAGTCATGTTGGAAAACTGCAACTCCTGTCTATAGCCCTTCAAGGGATCCATGTTTACTTCCTCTCTTTCTTTAAGATCCCCAAATATATTGCTGAGAAGTTTGAAAAAATTCAAAAGAATTTTTTATGGTCTGGGACCGAGGAAAAGAAAAAGTTTGCTTTGGTTAGTTGGGATAAAGTTTGTAAGCCTAAATCTTGTGGTGGGATTGGAATCAAGAATATCCTATGTGTTGGTGTAATTAATATTTAATTACACTTGCATAACTTTACTTAGGTAATATTTAATTCCTAGGTTAATTAATTCTCATCATTATCTTGTTGAGCTATCTTGTTGCTCAAGATAAGATTAGGGTTATACGTCTTTGCTTTTATAAAGCAAATCATATCTTGTAATTAAGTAATTCCTGAATAATAATATTTTGCACATCTTTATGCAAAGCTTTGCTTTTTTCTGATTTTCTCTTCTATGGAAAGATTTTCTAGTTTACATTTCAGATCTTGGTTTCTAACATGGTATCAGAGCCTTGATTTGCAACCCCTTCTCAGATTTTTGAGAAAATCATTGCAGAGTTCGTTCGGGATTCCTCGAGGGTATCATGCCTTGATTTTATTCATCAGGTGTTTTGGATCAGATCAGGCTTCACCATTGGATTCAGAGCGCTAGAAAAAGTCAGGATTGACTTTTGTTTTGCAGATTTTGGCCATCATTTGCCAGATCTGTGAGGGTTTCAGGCTAGGAGATTTTTTGCAAGTTCTGGAGGTAGCAGATTTTTTGGAGCATTTTGGGCACAAACGGAGGTCACCATCGCATTCACAGTGGCCAAAAACCCTAAGATTGCCTTTCATTTTTTTTTGATTTTGGAGAAGTTGGTCCGGAAGGAAAACTTTTTTTGCCAGGGAGGCTATACGGCCTCCCCAGCACACTTCCCAACACATGAAAATAATTAAAAAAAACATGTTTTTTGGGTTCTGTGCTTGCGCATCCAATTGTGAAGGATTTCTCCACTTGGCAGCCACCGGTCTACTGCCACCACCCAAGTCCACCACCGCTGCTCAGCTCGCCACCAGTGGTGGCACCCTGCAGCTCCGCCCACCACCGCTAGTCTGTTCAGCCCCGCGGGCCCCTGCAGCAGAGGCTCCGGTCCTATGGGAGACCGGGCGCTATGCGCCCAGCCCCTGCTGGGCCTCCCAGCTCCCTACATGGTCGTATGGGTGACCAGGGGCTCCGCTCCAACCCCCAGCCGCTAGCCCCCTGGTCCTGCATGTGACCAGGGGCTGTCTTTTTTTAGCCCCCTGGGCACCCTGCAACCCTTATTGGGCATTCTGGAGCAGTTTTTACAAAATCAGGCGTGACTTTTGCGTACAGTGTCCTTTTTTCACAAACAAGATATAGTTGGAAAGTTGATTCTGACACCAATCTAGTGGTAAAGGTGGCTTCTTCTGATTTTTCTCCAGATTTATTTTGTAGGTCCTTGAACTCAGATGTTATTTTCACTCCGGAGGGCATATCTTTTGACTCGGTGATCCTTTTTTCATCATTCTTGCGGCATTGGAAAACTAGTTCAGTCCTCTACATAGATATGAGGTCTATTTTTATTTTCTATTTATGCATGTTTTCATTTTCTCCTTTTACAATCGTTGGGTTATTGTAATAAAAGAACTAAGATAAAGTTCCATCAGGGGGGTTTCTTGCATAATAATTTGATTAGAGTGTGCATGCACTTTGGTCTCCATCTTGTTTTGATGGAAAATTGCATGGGTTATCTGGTTTCTTAGTTTCTTTTGGCGACATTTTTATTCTAGCTTGACACATATTAGATTCACATCGGTTCACACTTCAGTTGAGAGTTTATGGTTCTTGATCCGCATTGGTTCAGATCTTTCTCAGTTTGACGGCCATGTTTTTATGGTTAATGTTCCAGAGTCTTTATGGTACTTCTTCCCATGGAAGTGTTTTAGTAGTCTTTGGCATCGACATCGACACGAGATACAGATTTTTTTGTCATCTCATTTACTGTGTGCTTCACAGATTCCAGGGTTGTTCCAGTTTGTGAGTTTTCCAGTGTTCCCGTGCATCGGGTCTGCTATCACATTATTATGATTCCATTTTTGGTTTCTTGTAGAAAAAAATATCTTTCCTTGCTTGTCAGATTACGGTTCCAGTGTTACTCCATAGTGTTCTTCTAGTGATTCTTTGCAGCAGTCATCTCATTGTAGGGGGGTTTTGTCCCACTGGGTTTTCCTTCTCTACCTCATTATTGCATTTGTACTTGGGTACTTGATCAGGCCTTGTTGCCGGGACCCATTCATGCTTTCTTGCATTCATCTTAGTTTTAGGTGCATGTTTTTTTAGTCTCCCTAAGTTGCACTTATGGGGGGGTGTTGGTGTAATTAATATTTAATTACACTTGCATAACTTTACTTAGGTAATAGTTAATTCCTAGGTTAATTAATTCTCATCATTATCTTGTTAAGCTATCTTGTTGCTCAAGATAAGATTAGGGTTATGCATCTTTTCTTTTATAAAGCAAATCATATCTTGTAATTAAGTAATTCCTGAATAATAATATTTTGCACATCTTTATGCAAAGCTTTGCTTTTTTCTGATTTTCTCTTCTGTGGAAGGCTTTTCTGGTTTGCATTTTAGATCTTGGTTTCTAACACTATGCACCAACAAGGCCTTACTTGCTAAGGTTGGTTGGGACCATTTGAGGAATAAAAAGGACTGGTGCAAGATTATGAATGCTATGTATCTCCATAATAGACCTATGATTAAGTGCCTCTTTGATGATCACCCTCAGGATCTTTAGCATGGAAGAAAATTTGTAGAATGCAGGGGCTACTCATGACCAAGATGAAATGGAAGTTTGGGAATGGTAATAACATCAGATTCTGGGAAGAACCTTGGTTGTTAGACGCCCCCCTTTCACACTCTGACTTCAGGAATCTTATGAGACCGACACAACTCTTCTTTGGTATGTACATTAGTGACTACCTCCTTGGTTAGCCAAGGGCTAGGAGGTGGAAGGATCTGCTTCTTTATTGTCCTTTGTCCCTTGAGTTGTTAACTCTGGCTAAGTCTCTACAAGAATTACTCTCCCTTACCAGATTACCTTTATCCAACATGGAGGATGAATTCCACTAGACTAATGATAGGCACGATAATCTTTCAGTTAGAACGGCTTACAATTTGCTGTCGGTTCAGGGTATTGAGCATGGACATTGGAAATAGGTTTGGAATAGGCACATGATTCTAGAAACAAACTTCTTTTGGTGGAAAGCCTGCCATAACATGATCCTAACTCAAGATAGCTTGAGGAAAAGGGGATTTCAGATCCTTAATAGGTGTTTGATGTGCAAATGCAATGAAGAATCTATGGATCACTTACTTCTGCACCGTCTGTTTGCTGTTAGTGTCTGGGAGCTAGCTTTGGAGAGATTGGGTACTCAATGGACTATGTGTAAGGACATGAAATCCTTTATCTTGATTTGGTCTAGCCGTTTCATCACCCCTTACCTAGAGAGATTTGGAACTAGGTTCCCCCAATTATCTGTTGGTGCTTATGGAAAGAGAGGAACAATAGGATATTCAGAAATATTGAGATGATTCCTAAGGAGGTTTTTGGTATAGGGTTAAGGTTAATTTCTAAAAATATTTTGATTTTCAATGGGAAAAATCCAGACAAAGCTCCTACTGATTGGTAGATTAAAATGGCTAAAGCTTGGAACCAAAATCTTGAGATCAACTCCTTTGATAGCTCTCGGTCCCAAGCTAGACAAGACACTATTTGGAAACCCCCAGATCATGGATGGCATAAACTCAATATTTATGGTGCTACCAAAGGAAACCTAGGAAGGGAAAGCATAGGGGGTATCATTAGGGACTATAGGGGATGATTTGTGGCTAGTTACTCGGGGGGCATGGGGATTCAGACCTCCATGACTATGAAAGCAAAGGCGCTATTGAAGGGCATCCAGTTAGCTGTCACTATGGGGATAAAGAAATTGCACATAGAAGGGGATTCTAAGTTGGTGGTTGAATCTGTTAATTTGGGTAGATTATTAGGATGGAGTACCAAGGATATCTTATTATACATAAATCATTTGGTGTCGATGCTGGATATGAAGATTTTTACTCACATTTATAGGGAGGGTAATCAAGTTGCTGATGCCTTGGCTAATCTTGAGTCTCATTGGAGAGATTCTAAGTGTTGGAGGAATATGGGGAACCTATCGTCAGGAATACAAGGTATCATCTTCAAGGAGCAGGGCACATTTTTTTATCATGATGACATCTAATCTTGCATTCCTCATGGATTTTTGGGTGGTCCACATATTTGTTTTTTGGGTGATGTGGACGAAGATGAATGTTGAGGTGTTTTATCCATGGCATAATTTGAATAATGGGGTGGAGATAGAAATTATGGAGATAATTATGAGGAGTAATGGGAAGTACAACGGGGCAACAACCAAGTTGGGTCAGGCCTTACACAATCTTTATTTGCGGTCTTGTCTCAGCCTTCACATATCCTTACGGATTTCCAAATTTAAATTTGATGTGACTAATAATTATGGTGTGAAGCTCTTTCCTTGTCTTATCAACTCTGATAAAAATCTCCTAATGATAAATGGTGGATATTTAGGGAAGTCTAAATTTGGCCATGTGGCCAACCATCATCAGTACTTGTGCTATAGCAATGTGGAAGGAAAACCTAGCTACAGGTGCTTAAATATTTTCATTAATGGGCTTGCGAAGGTTACCATTTTGGATTTGAATCCTAAAGTGTGTGTCCTACATACTATCTTGATTTCTTGGAGCCTTCTTGGTTGGCTTAAAATAAGAAGTGTTTGGGCAACCTCTCACATTAACAACAATTCTAATCTTTTTCTCCCATAGGTTTCCTAGTTTTGCAGGGTGAAGAGTGGTGAAATGGGTGGTGATAGGGTGAGGAAAAAGCCATACAATTGTGGGGAATTTCGCATGGACCCGTTGGTTTGGAAAATTTGTGTCAAAGGAGGGTTGGTGCCTTGAATGGAATGCTTGGTTGGTCATGATTCAAGGATGTCGGTGCAATTCGTGAGCTCTTGGAAAGAAAAAAGGGTTATGATGGGTGGAATATCCTTTGGGGTCAATGAGGAGGTGATTTCTCAGGTGACAGGGCTATCTTGTACCGAGAAGAAGTATCCTAAGCACACTGAGGCTTAGGACAATTAAAGCCTTAATGCCTTCTTTAAAGGAAATGGAAAACTTGTCTACTCCCAATCTAGCTTTGAAAGAGAATCTCCCGCGGCCGTGAGTCCAGGTCCGTCTCACTCTCATGAAGTATGTCACTTTAGAGGGTAGATATAAAACTTTATATTATTATCATTTTCCTGTTTTAAATCAACTCCACCATAAAATACTGTTGAGCTTCACATTTTTCTTACTCACTGATTTGGAAAGCTTTGTGGAGAAACTGTTAGACTATGCTGCCAAAAACCCTGAGGATTCTCCTCTCCTATCGCTCCACCAAGGCCTCATCTTGAGGCTTTATCATTTTCACCTCGCACTCTACCCGACCAAACCCATCTTTGTTGTCTGTATTGAGGAAGTCAAACCCCTTTCTTAGATCAATATCTCTTTGACTGAGTCTAAGGGACCTAAAAGAAAAACTACTTTGGGGAATATTAAAGCCCCCAAGCCTAAACCACTTGCCAAAAATAAAAAGGGGAGTGTGGGGCTTGATCAGTCAAATGCTCTGGCTAGGCTCTATGAGCTCAAATCCATCCCTGACAAGTCTGACAACAAACCTACAACCAAGAAAAAAGTGAAAGAAGAAGGGAAAGGTTTGGTGGAGCCGTCGACCACTGACTACGATTAGAAGAATGCGGTGGGAAGAGACTCCAAGGGGGATACTGTGGTTGTTTCTATGGTGGAGATAGGGGTTGAAAATACCAACATTAGGAGATCTGGAAGGCTGGAAAAAAATAGCAAGAAGGTGCAGATTAATCAAATTTCTACTGAGAGGAGTGGTCTGCCACCAAGGGCAATTAGAATGAGGAAGACATTGAGGAAGAGGAGGATGAATTTGTTGAAGGGCCTAGCCACTTTTTTGACTTCAACAAAATGCTAAAGGAAAATTTGACTTCCCAATCCTCTGAACCTCAAGAAATGGAGTAGGAACACATAGCGAAGACTGTGGACAAAGGGGAGGATCATCTAATGCTACTAGAGTGGGTGGAGAAGCTTGAGAAGAAGTTCACTAGTCTGGCTCGGTTCACTATCAAGATGGTCCATTGTGTGGCTGGCACCCTTTCTACTGTACTTAAGGATGAGATGGATAAGAAGGCTATGGAGGAAGGTCCCAAATAGGTTGGGGAGGATGTTGTTTGCCTCCTCTCTCAAAATTAGGAGAATGCTAGCTAGTCTGCTGTTGTTGTGTCTTGTTTGTTGGGTCATTTTTTGTCGGTTGTTGGTCTATTGTACTGTGTTTTGTTTTGGTGGTTTTTTTGGTTATGTTTCTATGGACCTAATCCTTTTTGGCCCCTAAGGCTTGATGTGTAAAGGGTACAACACCTTGTAAATGTTTCTTATCTTATCAAAAATTTAAGCAATCAATTGATCATCAAACTAGAGAATGTATTGCTAGTCAATGCCATCACAAGTTGTATGTTGTGCCTAAGTTAAGCACTCAAACTTAGAAACATTATCATCCACAATATGAGAAGCTACACCATCATCATAAAGGAAAGCTTCCCATTTAACTTTACATAATTATGGTATAAAATGTCATAAATATACACCACTAACACTTATACCAATGAAATTTTCATTAGCACAATAATTTAGATCATGAGACACTTCATGTGAAGAGCTTCACTCTTCAAATTGTTTCATTTCATCTCTATCTTGGCAACTTGTTGTGGAACATGTGTTGCTATAATTAAACCTGTGTTACACAACTCCCTCCACATTCAACTATGCAACACAATTATCATATGATCCGATAGAGTGCACTATGCATGAGGAAGACTACATGATGAACACCAAACAAATAATTTCTCATGTGCTTCTAGATGATCACCAACTTTATTCTCTTCAAGTGAAAACTCATCACATTGAACATTATTAGTTGTACAAACAATTATTTCTATATTTGTATCTTCATGTATAGATGTTCCTATGCTATCCTCATGCAAACCATTAGTAGAAACTTAAAAAATAGAAAATAGGACAGAGGAAGGTAAGCGACTATACAAGAAAATATCTTCTTGTTCACCACCTTAAATACCAACATGTGCATACACTGCATAATCAACTACTAAATGTGATTCATGTGATGATTCTCCCACATACATATCTTATTTGATATCCATTATAATGCAACAAATTTTAGAGTCATATTCCTCATTCTCATACTAGAAATCATCATTGATTTCATTTATTATTATCATCCACAGATGATTGATCTACTTGAAGGTAGGTGCAAACACTATCACTATCCTCTACACAACTATCGTGCAATGAACCAACACCTTCTTCTACCTCTCTACAAACACAATCATCACTTGATATTGTGCGTATAATTGATGCCACCTCCATACAACCACTATCTATAATAGATTGTTCAACACCAACAACCTTTATTCTTGAGGATAAATATTTTTCAATCATATCCCTTCTTAGACCATCGATTAAATCAATGTACCTATATGACTACTACATGTCCACTAAATTAAAATCTTCCCATATTGAACCAAAACCTAGAGTAACATCATAGGCTTAGAGAAATATATCAATATAGGCTAGCGTGTTAGGTCCAAAATCATTTGGAATCTTGGAAATGGAAACAAAAAACCTATGACTGAAGTCCATATTAGACTCTTCCTATTACCATATGATGTTTTCTAATTCTTCCACAAGAGCAACAATGTCCAAATGCAAAGTAAATTCTTCCTCAAATGTTGTTACACTTGTTGATTCCATGTAGCAAAAGAGTTCTTGGGAAAACTTTGATATCAATTATTTACCTTTCCATCTAGTGACCTAACAAAAAATATCATCCACATGTCCTCATCTTCAAAATATAATCTTTCATGAAATCTATAGAAAGATCAACATTTGCATCCCCCTCCCACTAGTCATACCCATCAAACATAGGCATTAATTTATATATTGATGATGTCATCATCTACCTTTCATAATTGACCCATCAAAGGTCAAGTTGCTTGTAAGTGGGATCAAGTGGGACAAGGGGGGATGGAGAAACCTATTTTTCTTTAACAGTAGGGTGTGTTTGTGATCGTAGGGCCTCAATTATTTCTTCACATTGTATTTTGAACTCGATGAGCACATTCGTCCTTAGCTTCTTTTCAAGTATTGATGCTTCTAGTTCTAAATCTAAGTTTTTTATTTGTGCTAGGTTGTATGAATAATATGGAGGTTCATCCTCATAGCATTCTTGGACACATGCTCTATCATATCCTCTAGGGTTTGAATTATATATTACATTTGTTGAAGTACCCTTAGGGTAAATGCATCCAGTCCAGCTAATCATGGTTGACCTTACAATTAATAAAATGTAGGGCGAGAAAGAGAGGATAAAGAAATTATTTCTTTACCAAGAAAGAAACCATACTTTGAATTGGAAGAGAAAAGGGATACCTTTATCCAACTGCGGCCACTTGATTTATGTTCATGAAATATGAACACCAACATTGCAATTTATATTCTTTGACAACAAATTTGTCACCTCACAAAAGTGAGGGAATCCTTGAAGCATATAAACCTCCAAGGCACAATTACGATTCTAGGTGAAACAAAAAAATATAGGACAAAGGAGGAAATAGGAGGGTTCACCAAAATGAAATGATGACTTAACACACCTACTTTTATTTTTGTTTCATTAAAAAAATGGAGATCTCTCCCAAGGATAGAATTGACTTTCAACCTTGGGGTGACTCAACTCTATGGGGATGGGGGATCTCTAATTTTTCCTTATGACAAAAAATGACTTAAATTCACTTTGGGGAGATAAAAATAAAATACCTAATAAACTCAATTATGTGATACAAAACTTGAAATGTTGAAATAAACAATAGAACAAACAAAAATAGTAATTTTCTAACATATCTAAGAAGGGAAGAATGATGTGTACCTATCACCAAAAGTGGTTGTTGAGTGTCTTGCAAGGACAGATTCACCCTAGGGAAAATAGGTTTTTGTACAAGGATTCAAAATCTGATTTCACAATCCTTTGATCCCAGATCTTAGGTCCCAATTCCTCCAAATTCCACTGTTGGAAAATCAAAAATAAAATCTATAGGTGAGTTTCAGTGGCTTGACAACTTTGATGACAACTTTGATAACTTTACAAAATTGCTCTTTTGATCCAATGTTAGTCCTTCTTCACCTGCAAATCTGCACACATAAAGAGAGGGAAAGATGTTTGTTTTTGGGTCAATAGGGGGTTTCCTTGGTCAAACCCCAATTTGGTAATTAAACCTTGATGATAAAAGATAATGACAAATGACAAGGATTGATGAATGAACAAATCTATGTCACAACTCACCAAACCCTTAATGGATTCCCTTAGAGGATTGAAGTCTAACACATCTCTCTAAGGATTGGATCTTGCTTGAATTGGCTTGAATGTTTGCTTGATTTAATGCTTGCTTGAATGCTTGAAACCTACATCACAATGTTATCTCCAAAACATAATATGAACACACATAATTTTGACATCATGATATGATCTTGATTTTTGTTGTAGATGACTGATAAATCTACTCTTCAATGCTCTTGACAATAATATTTTCTCTTAGGATTGATCTCTCAGAGTATTAGGATTTGAATTGATAAAATAACTATGTATTTATAGGTGTTTATCTAATTTCCCAAAAAATAGATTCCATAAGCTGACATTTGAAACTTGAATTTGAATCATTAAAGTGCCACCAAAACACATTAAAAATTGGGTCTTAGCACTTAAGGAGGGCCCATTCACCCTTGGGTGAACGGGTTATAGGACCTAAGTCTAGGACACACAATTTCCAAGGTGTTTAAAATAATGTTAGCATTTGTTTAATGTCAATTTCCCTTTCAAAAAATGGGAATAATAAGGCTTAGGAATGCATAATTTAGGCAATTAGAAGCTTAATTAAGTCCAGTTAATTAATGGGATGCAAACATAGTGTGAAAATATAAAGGATTACATTTTCCTACACTACGTTTAGCCCCCACTTTAGTGAGATTATGAGCCCTACTCTCAAACTCACACTAAAGTAGACAAACAAGTCAAGAGAGGTCTAATTGTACACTTGTTGGAAAGATGAGACAACAAAGATCAAGGAGGATGATCAATCCCTTGAGATCAAAGATCCCATGGCAAACCAACAAAGGCAAAAAGAGACATACGAATGCAACATTGACACAAGATACATCATACAATGTCAAAATTAATGCAAAGAAAAGATGAACTATAAAGTTGTGTTATGCCAATTCCATCAACATGCTCACATGGCACCACAGTAAAGAAAGTTGTGTTATGCAAGGTGGCCATGAAAACACACTCATAAGTGTAGTCTGATATACACTCGATGTGCCAAAACAAGTAAGAAACACACAAGGTCCAATGTAGTCTGATATACACTAGGTGTGTACCCACAAAACAAGTGGCGATGGGAAAGTCATGCCAAGTCTACATGCTCCCATACATCAACCATACCAAAAGTTATACTCCCTGATAACTTTGATAAGGCACAACATACGATAATCACAAGGCTAGCAAGCTACGTTATGCTAAACACTCATGAAACAAAGACACCACCAAGCAAGTTGTGTTATGCTTAGTGGAAAAAAGTTTTGGTTTAATATAGTCAAAGGGGTTTTGATTAGTTCATGAAAGGTATCAATTTATGGAACATCACGCTTGATATCACCATCAAGAGAGGAATGGTTGAGAGATAAAATATTCACACCTTAACGAATGCAATCCATAGCATTACCACTAAGAGGAATGCCATACGCCAAGAAAGGTCATGATCTTGAAGGACATAAAACCCAATTTCACTAACAATAAGACACATCACGTGAAATATGAAGGCCACATTTTGAACAAGAGGTCAGGACATCAAGCAAGCAACAAGCGAGAGGCATAATTCCCCCCACTTTAAAGAAATTTCTAAACACCATGCTATGAGCAATTACTTTAAAGTAGAATATGATAAAAGCCAATAGATGAAAGAGACATGAGAGCTTATTTGGAAAGCCCTATCCCAAATATATGTTTCTAAATAAATATATGTCATGAAAAGGAGGTTTCCCCCCATATGAAATCCTAAGAGAACACATAAGGGATCCATGGATTTGGGGTCAACATATGTCTTTGCTATAGTGATATAATTGAGCTCAGAATTGTCATCATTCCTCAAATAACTCATGGAACAACGAGCACAAAGGAAGAATGACACATAAAGAGAAAATACAAAGGAGAAGCCTTTTGGGTCAACATGGAAGAGACCTAAATGTCTCGATGCTTTGCATCATCCCCAAAAGGAAAGCACAAGAAGAAAGAAAAAGACAATGGTTACAACAAATAGAAAAATGAAGATACAAATAGAAGAATGTCACAATGGATTCAATTCCTTTGTATCCTTGCACCAATTGAGTGACAAGGGTCATCCAAAGTAGGCTTACAAGCATAAAGACACTTAAAGTAGCATAGTATAAGGGATCAAATTACACACATGCAATCACACAAAGAACATGAAAATAAGACATAAAGCTAATATGACACATACGAGCTGACCTAAAGCAAGTGGTATGAATCTCAATCTTGTTCATCGTATGTGGAAGGAGAATGACTAGCCAAAGGGGAAAGAACGAGTGGAAAAATAGGACAAGGCTATCACATTACACACATGCAATCACACAAAGAACATGAAAAGAAGACATAAAGCTAATGTGACACATACGAGATGACCTAATGAGCTGACCTAAAGCAAGTTGTCTGCATCTCAATCTTGTTCATTGTATGTGGAAGGAGAATGACTAGCCAAAGGGGAAAGAATGAGTGGAAAACTAGGACAAGGCTATCTAACCCATTTCCCCCCCAATGGAGGACAAGGATGAGCTGAGATAGGTGATGAGAATGTGCTCCTTGCAATATAAAAATGTTTTGCATGCAAAAATGTAATACATGTAATAGTGAGTATACTATGATTCTATAACTATCACATGGCAATGAGTGAAGTGTGTGCATGCTAAGGAAATATATCAATGATATCAAATTCATCAAGGACCCTCTTCAAAGCACCACACTCATTAGTAGTATGGCCGAAATTTCTATGATATTGATAATGAAATATGTTTGTACTTTTGCCTTTATGATCTTCTTTAATAGGTGGTAATGTTATGATTCCTTGGTTAAGGACTGTGTGTAAGGCTCTTTCATTTGTATACATTGGATAAGGAAATTTTATCTTCTTAAGTTTGTAGGGCTTGGGTTTCTTACTTGATTATGAATTTTTTTGAGGTGGAGATGGAGGATCTAAGGTTACTTGATCATGCTCATGAGGCCTTAGTTGGTCTTGTGAAACAATCTTGTGAAAGAGAATACATTTCCCATGAGGAGAGGTAGTGGAGGAGATCCTTGGTATCCTAGTCCCTTGGTGTCTTCTAATGATTGTTGTTCTAGCCATTGATGGATTCCATGTTCATTAGCTATGTCACATCCTTTTTTGCTTAAGATTTTGAATCCTTGACCATAAATCTCTTCTAAGTTGTAGGGTGTATTAGTAACTCGATGTGAATAGGATAAAAGAGTATCACTATTGTCCTTGTTAACAAGTTCTTTTATGATTGATGCTTGAGGCTTTGTTTTGTGTTTAAATTTAGAGATGCAAAATGTTGAACATATCAAGTGATGGGATGATAGGAGGTGTTGTCTATTGCATGGATGGAAAAAATGATGCATTGTTCTCAAGGTTGTGTATGGAGTCTTGTATGAATTGTTGCATGCTATCTTCGTCTTGGCCTAAGATTCCCACCTCATAGGAACATTCATTAGAAAGTGAAGGTTCGTGAGCATTATCAATTGCATTAGGATAATATCTAAATATACAACTTGAAACATCAACCAAGGATCTTAAGGTCATCCATATGTTACCAAAACACATCTCCATAATTAAATTTAATGCAAATTTTTAGATTTGAAATGATAATTGACTGATTTAAAATACAAGAAACTAAAAATGATGTCTTTTGAATGTATATTTTATGTTTTAGCTAAGCACTTGTATTGACCAATTAACTTGAATGCAAACAATTTAAGAAAATTGCAATTCTAGAAAATAAAACTGAGATCTACCGAAAACAAGATGTAAACTAGAAAAAAGATAGATTGATGCCCAAAAATTCAAAAAATGACCTATATAAGGACAAATTCTCCCTAGGGTGAATGGGTCCTTGCACAGGGGTTGAAAAATTTAAGTTATAAGTTTCTAAGTTGATGCTTAAGGTCTCTTATTCAGGTTTTAAACAAACACTTTCAATTTCATATTTCCATAAATTTAGGATGAAATGCAAGTGCAATGTAATGACAAATAACAAGAAAAATAAAAACTTTCTAGATGCAATTTTGTTTGGATTTTCTGATGTAAATGAATGAAAAACACTAATGTATAAACTACTATGTAAAGTGAATGCAATATGTACATGCAAATTTTTGAGATTTTAAAGGATACAAAATTCAATTTTAAAACCCTAAATGAAAAGAAAACTAATGCAATCTTGAAAACCCTAAATGACATAATGCAAACTAATGTAAATGGACTAGATCTACGATTTTGAAAGACTACCAATCAAAAAGAATATAGTGTTAGAATGTCAGGTTCACCATAATGAAACAAAGAAAAATATAGGGTAGAGTAGGAAATGGGAGGGTTCACCAAAATGAAATGATGACGTAACACACCTACTTTTCTTTTAGTTTCATTAGAAAAATGGAAATCTCTCCCAAGGATAGAATTGACTTTCAACCTTGAGGTGAGTCAACACTATGGAGATGGGGGATCTCTAATTTTTCCTTATGATAGAAAATGACTGAAATGCACTTTGGGGAGATAAAAATAAAATACCTAATGAACTCAATTATGTGATGCAAAACTTGAAATGTTGAAATAAAGGATAGCACAAACATAAACAATAATTTTTGACAGATCTAAGAAGGGTAGACTGATGTGTACCTGTCACCAAAAGTGGTTGTTGAGTGTCCTGCAAAGATAGATTTTCCCTAGGGAAAATGGGCCTTTGTATAGGGATTCAAAATGTAATTTCACAATCCTTTGATCCAGGATCTTAGCTCCCGATTCCTTTGAATTCTATTGTCAAAAATTCAAAAATAAAATCTATAGGTGATTTTCCATGGCTTGAAATATTTGATGACAACTTTGACAACTTTACGAAATTTCTCTTTTGATCCCATTTCAATCCTTCTTCACCTGCAAATCTGCACACACAAAGAGAGGGAAAAATGTTTTTTTTGGGTAAATAGGGGTTTTCCTTGGTCAAACTCTGATTTGGTAATTAAACCTTGATGATAAAAGATAATGACAGTCATGGCCCAAATTTTACACAACTAAATAATACAAAACCACCAATTTTTTTGGAACAAACACATATAAACACTAGATAATTATTAACCACACATGAACATGGGAACATACTAATGATATGTTCCCATGTTTGTGTGTGGTTAATAATTATCTAGTGTTTATATGTGTTTGTTCCAAAAAAAATTGGTGGTTGTGTATTTTTTAGTTGTGTAAAATTTGGGGCATGACATTTGGTATCAGAGTGGGGTTCCAACACTAGGAACTCTAGGGTTGTTAACTTATTTTTCTTAGGGTCCCAATTGTGTGCAATGTCTTAACTATTGAGTAAGGGTGATTTATTGATATTTTAGGGTGAAGTTTGAAAATAGGATTAATTAAGCATTTCATCTTTAATTTCCAAACAAAGTAGCATGTTAATTATTTCCTTGTTGAAACACCTAGAGCTATATTCTTTTATTGTGTGATATTAGACTTCTTGATTCCTAACAAGGTTAACTGTAATTAATATCTTTGTATCCATGCCAAGAGCAAGTTTTTTTTTCTTCAAGTCCTTTTGAATCACTTAAGTTTATGAAAAATTTATGCTATAGGAGTTATCTAAAGAAACTTTGTTGTGAACTCTAAACATTCATTTCCAATGTCTCTCTTTTTGCATTCCTAGCTAAATATAGTTATTTTTGGTATCCATGTAATAACTAATTAGAAAAGTGATATAATTATAAGAAGGAACAAGATTTATATGAAATTGATTTTTGGCTTTGAAAGAATTAATAGTCTTGTTTATGGATAAATTTATTTTTGAGTTAGTTAATCAAAGTTACTTATGTTCACCACTTTAACTTATTTCATAATAGAGATGGATGCCAATTATATAGAGTCATTTCCTTGAGCAATTATTTAATGATTGTTGCACTAAAGTGGGTCATCATAATTGGATGCTTTCTTGGTTGGGCACTACAAATTTAATACAATTTAGTATATTCGCCATAAGGTCATTAAGGTTATTGCATGTTCTAGATATTCGATAGTATTTGATTAATGTCACAAATTGATTATGAAAGTTATCTAGCTAAGTTAGTATAATCCTTGTTATGAATTGAATGCAATATTCACATGTTGATGGCATGCTTGAAGATTTGAAATATTAACGTTGGTTGTTTGAAAATGAAAAATTAAACCATGGATGAAACTCTTATTTCTTTTCTTGATGATAGTAACTTAAAGTTTTAAAAGTTGTCTAGTTCAAAATATTTGATGTTTTAGTATTGCTAAAATAAAATGAAAAATATTATCATAATTATTCAAGTAGAAAATAAAAATGCAAAAGCTATGTGTGAAGAAATTTAGACTCAATTATTAGTAATTATCTTTTTTTTATAATACTAATGCTTAAGTTTTGCATAATGAAACTATAAGTTGAATCATGTATTATAGTTTGTAAACAAGGAATTTATCCTTAGTGGTATATTGTGTTTTAATCTATGGTGGAATTCCTTATTGTTCTATGAAAATAATGATTGTTCTAAGGGTCATGTTGGGGATTGGGAATTATGTGGTCCCTTATGTTATGTGTCATTTCTTATGTGTCTTCTAGGGGATTTAACCCCTCTCTTGTGAAGAGGAGATTTTGGGTCCTCCGAGTGTAAGGGGTTTGAGTGGGCATAGCTCCCACACATAGGGGCATTTCATTATTTGGGATATGAGTATACCTTGGGGCAATGGCCATTACCAGGGTATGAGTACGCTTGCATCTATGCAGATATGAGTATCCTAGCATTATAATTTTTGTAGATTTGTTGTTAGGAGGAATAAGGGTGTTAATATGGTTGTTGTTATGACAATGAAAAATGACAAGAATTGATGAATGAAAAATCTATGTTACAAATCACCAAACCCTTAATGGTTTCCCTTAGAGAACTAAAGTCTAACATATCTATCTAAGGATTAGATCTTTCTTGAATTGGCTTGTATGATTTCTTGATTTGATGCTTGAATGCTTGAAACCTACATCACAATTTTAGCTCCAAAACATAATATGAACACACATAACTTTGACATGATGATGTGATCTTGATTGCTATTGTAGATGACTGATAAATCTTCTCTTCAATGCTCTTGACAATAATATTTTCTCTTAGGATTGATCTCTCAAAGTCTTGGGATTTGAATTGATAAAATAAGTATGTATTTATAGGTGTTTATCTAATTTCCCAAAACTTAGATTCCATAAGCCGACATTTGAAACTTGAGGTTGAATAATTGAAATGCCACCAAAAACATATTAAAAATTGGGTCTGGGCACTTAAGGAGGACCCATTTTCCCTTGGGTGAATGGGTCTTGGGACCTAAATCTAAGACATAATTTCCTAGGTGTTTAAAATAATGTTAACATTTGTTTAATGTTTGTTTTCCTTTCAGAAAATGGGAATAATAAGGCTTAGGAATGCATAATTTAGGCAATTAGAAGCTTAATTAATTCCAATTAATTAAGGGGATGCAAACATTGTGTGAAAATTTAAAGGAGTACATTTTCCTACACTACACTAAGATATTGCCACAAACAAAGTTTTAAATGCCTTCTCAACCAAATGATTCATTTCATTCTCATTGCCATTCTATTGATGTGAATTGGCAAGCTATCAACTCACCCAAAAAATGCACAATTGTAAATAATTTCATTAAGGTGTTTTTGAATATCTCCAATTTCTTAAGACCCAACAACAACTAACATATACCCAACAACAATGTCATTTTATTGGGTTCAAAAAAAATTTCTCCACTTCCTAGAACTAAATATCACTTACAATGCCAGGGTTGTTGTCATGTGAAATCATCTCGTCAACATACCATGGAGGGTTGAAGGCCAACTCTATGAGAGTGGATTTTCTCTCCTAGAATTTAATCTTAGCTTAGAATCAAGAGTGTATTAGTAGGGGTATACATTAATAAGCATTTAAATTACATAAAATTAAGAATAATTTATCAATGATGACCAATCCCAACTTGTTGTTTTGGTCCAAAAGACTATCGTTGAACTTAGAACAATGAAATTCCTCTAAACCCCTATATAGTTGATACAACCATGCAAGTAACCCACATGAGATAGATTCAATTAACAACTTAGTGAAGATATAACCCTGGTTATAATAATATGTTACAAATGCATATAGGGTCCTAACCCTAAACTACTAATTTACTTCTTTGTTTTGATGATATGTGATATTCATTAGACTTCCAAAGTGGCTCCTATTCATGGTAAACAAAGTCAAAGTTCATTAAATGGAAGAAAAAATAAAAATAAGAATAGTGGGTCTTATATTTTCATACTTCCCATGATTGTGAACTTATAATGACTATGCATACTTGTTTATCCAAAATAGACCTAGATATATTCATGTGTAATATGAAAGAGATTATTACAAAGCTTGTAATAGTATCATTTTTTTTTACATTAATCTTAAATCCATAGTTACACTCATACCAACAAATGTGGCAAGGGAAAATCAATAATTGTGACTACAAAGCATCCAAAAAATACACCTATTTCTCTAGAGACACTCAAGCATATAAATCACTTGCATATGCTAGATCTCTTTGTATCCAAAAATGTGTGATCCAAATAAAGGAGTAGACCTGGTGTTAATTGTTTCCATACAACTTTGTAGCATCTAAATACCATTTAACAATAAACTTCTTTCTCAAAATTATCCCAATCCGTGGTTGATAATGAAGCCTACCTAAACTGGGTGCCTCAAATCAATGGAAGGGCCTAGTATTGAAGTTTGGTAGTTGGGTGACCTCCTATATTAATGGCGAGTAGTTGGTCAATCAAATAAGGCATTTGGAACTTTGAAACATAAAAAAACTTCAAAACTGAACTTTATGTTGATTGAGTTCTATTTGGGTGGTGGGTCCCTAGAGGAACTTAGAACCATCGAGGTGCCCCACAGGTCCTAGGTACCAGGTAGAACCAAGGAGAAAGCACCTAGAAAGAAGAAGTTAAACGCTGAGCATCAGGGCTAATGAAGAACTTGGAACCTATGTGAATGTTAGGCTTGACAAGTAAATTGGAACTAAAAGGAGTGAGGCATTCAAGCACTAGGAGGGAACGATAACTTTGAACCTAAGTTCTAGGTTCCTATCATGGCTTGATGCCTAACAGAATTAAGGATAAGAAAAGTGTGAGGGAATTGGAACTTGAAACCTAGGTTATGGGTTGAGTAAGACTGAACTCAAGGAGGAACCAAGGAACTGGAACTCTTAGGCTCCAATTTCTTGTTAGGTCGCAAAGCCCAAAGGGGAATTGGAAGGTGAGAGAGAGGAAAAGCATGGGGAGTAGGTTGCAAGAGGGAACAAGGAATTGAAACATAAGGTTCTAGGTTCCTATTGGGGCTCAAGGCCCAACTAGAGCCAAAAGAGAAAATTCTCAAAATTAACCAAATTATTATTTTTCAATTAGGGTATTTGTCTAAGACATGAAAGGGGGAAGGGAATGATATAGAAACTAGAGGTACAAAAAAAGAAATACGACCCATTCAAACTTTCTAAAATTAGCTATCAACATTGGGTCACAAATGACCAAGATAACACATATAAAATGAAGGGAATCAAGAAAAAAAGGTACCACAAATTTGAGTCCCAATAGTCACTATGAATCAAGAAAAAAAGATACCGCAAATTTGAGTCCCAATAGTCATCCCTTGCAACAATAACATTTTCCCTAACTGGAAACTCTTCTTCTATCCTTGGCAATCCAGATGCTTTAGCAATGGCAGCTTCTGAAGCATCTACCCTTAAGCCCTTAACAACTACTTCATCATTTTACAATGTGGTTGCAAAATTTTGGGTCATAACCTCATTAAAATCTTCGAGCTTTACAAAATATTGTAACCCACTAGCTTGCTGGAAAATGGGAAAAATGAGCCTATCCTCCAACAATTGGTCATGTACCACTGGTTCTTTGCATATTATACCACCTCCCATGGTATGATTTAGTAATTGAACTCCTCAATTCTACCTTGTTCTTGTTCCACAACCTCAATTAACCACTTCTACTATGCTAGAATGATGTTCTATTCAAATGCACCTTTCAATTCAGTTGTTGAGAACCCTTTCCTCTCCTCTAAACTTTGTGTCTTTTGAAAAAGGAGGAAAACAACATAAATATTTTATGGAGAGTTTTTGAAAACCAAGAAAACTAAGGAATAACCCTCCCCCCAACTAAAGATACTAAGTTCCTCACTTAGTAGGTACAATTTTGGCGGAGGGTTAGATGAAAAGTAGTGGAAAATGAATTAAGATATGTAGCATGCATGAATGAAATATAAACATACAGAAAAATCAATAATCAACCATGTTAATTATGATAATTTAATGTGTAGTGTACCTATAGGAATTGGTTGAAATGAAATTCAACTCATGTGAAGTAACTGATGATCGTCTGTAGCGTGATTTGAAGTGACTTGCCATGATTGCAATGATTTTTTTGCACAGTGTTAATTTGAAATGAATGATAGCATATATGTGACATGTGGAATGAAAAGGCTGTGAAATGTACAAAATAGGTGACATGAGATTAATTGCATGGGATGTTATAATCGATAAAGGTGATAGGATTATGTGTGAATGGATGTAATAAGTTGTAGTAATGAAAATGGAATATGTATGGTTGCATGCACAAAAGGATAGGTTATGAAGTGATATGCAATTGATGCATATAGTAATATGAAATGACTAACATATAGGTGCTTTGGGTTCATGTAGTAATAGGTCCCTTCTATAACTTTGTCACTTAGAGGCATGATGCTTCAAGTCCCTACTACTTCTGTGACTGTCTTAGAAAATGAATATTGTCGATCATCACTCGTGCAGTGTGTGCATGTGAAATATGTGAGAAAATTATACCTATGGAACATCAATGGGTGAGTTGTGTAGCTCGTCTACTAATTCATTTGTAGAACTTGTTGTCTCTATTGTTGAATTTTCAATTGAAGGTTCAAATTGTTGTTGTAATATAAGAAGGAAGTCATCCATTTGCAATGGTTTCTTATAAAGCTTCAATCTATGTCCATTAACTAGTAATGAAAACCTTAATTCATCAATTGTTTGAGCACACTACTCCATTAGGAAATTCTTGCTTGACCTCATATGGCCCAAGCCATCTAGTTTGCAATTTCCCTTTGTAATCTTTGTATCTAGAGTCATAAAGAAGAACCTAATCACCTATACTAAATTATTTTGTCTTAATAAACTAATCATTCCAATGGATTATTTTATTTTGGAAAAATTCAATGTGGTGTAAGGATTCCATTCTAATTTAATCCAGGGCATTCAAGTTATGCAATATTTCTTATTGTGTTGTTGAAAAATCCATGCCCAATTTGACTGTTTTCCTCAATGTTTTATACTCAAATTCTATAGGAAGTATTGCTTTCTTACCATATACTAGTTCATATGGTGTAAAGCCTGTTGTGGTCTTCCAAGTTGTTCTATAAGCCCAAACTGCCTTAGGCAATCTGGCTGTGTAATCACTCCTACGAATTTGCACTGTCTTTGTGAGGATATTTCTAATTTTTCTATTGGTGACTTCCATTTTCCCTTTTGGTTGAGGGTGATAATTTATTGAATTCATGTGTCTGATCTCATATTCTTGAACCGATTTGGTGATTAGATCTGATGTAAATTGGGGTCCTTGGTCTGTGACAATTTCTCTTGGAACTACATATCTTGTGAATATGTCTTCATAGAGAAACTTTTCCACATTCCTATCCCTTGCAAACTGTAAAGCCTTAACATTTACCCATTTAGTAAGCTAATCTATGCAGATTAGCATGTACTCTTTATTGTTTGATGTTGGTAAAATTGGGCCAATAAAGTCCAATTCCCATTTGTCAAATGGTGCTACTGCTAATTGTGGCTATAATGGAATTTCATCTATTTTTGTTGGCCCTTCCCATTCTTTGACATCTATCACAACTCTTGGTATATTTCATTGCATCTTTATGAAGATTTGGCCAATAATAGCCAGTATTGAGAATTTTAAGAGTTGTCTTCTTTGTTGCAAAGTGTCACCCACAGGGTTCATCATGACATGCTATGATGATATCATATACTTCATCTTCTCTAATGTATCTTCTCATTTGGGCCCGTGTAGAACAAGTATCTAGCTATCCATGAGTAGGGAAAACTCTTGTGAACTAACTACCTCTTTTCCATTGGGGAGAAATGGGGTGGTGCTTTTCTTGCTAAAAGATAGTTTGCAATATATGCATACCAAGGTGTATGCAGGGATAAAGAAAATAAATTCTCATTTGGGAATGAGTCATCAACAACATCTTCTTCTGATTTGGTTAGTAGTCTAGATAGAAAAATTGATACTACATTTTCTTTACCTAGCTTATCAACAATGGTAATGTCAAATTCTTGAAGCAACAATAACCATTGGACAAGCCTTCCACCAACCACTATTTTGTTCATGATAAACCTAATTATTGTATGGTCAGTGTGTATGAATACTAAATACCCTATAATGTAATGTTTGAATTTTTTTATTGCATAAACTATTGCCAACACCTCCTTCTCTGTCACTATATAGTTTAGTTATGCCCCTTTAATATTTGTATTGATGTAATATATGGCATACTCTTTATTTTCCTTCATTCTATCCAAGTACATCTCCTATGGAAAAATTAGAATCATTTGTATGGATATGGAAAGGTAAGCTCCAATTTGGTCCTCTCAAGATAGGGGTTTTGATTAATGTTTCATGTTGACAAGTAGTTATCCATTCAAATTCAACCTTTTTGATAGTAAGAAAAATAGTGGGGTTGTAAGTTTACTAAAGTCTTGGATGAATATCCTATAATACCAAGCATGTCGAAGGAAAATTCTAACATCATTTTGTCTTTGAGGCATAGGGAGTGTTGATATCACCTCAATTTTGTTGGACTTGAATTCCTTCATTTGACACAAAATGTCCTAATACAATCCCCCCAACCATCATCATGTAGCATTTCTCATGACTCAGGGATAAGTTATTTTATTAACACCTCTTTAGTACCTTCTCCAAATTGTCAAGTGCTTCATCATAGGTATTCCCATAAATTATGAAATCATCCATGTAAACCTCCATGGAATCATGTGCAAAGTCTGAGAATATGCTAAATACTGCCCTCTGGAAGGTGGTTGGTGCATTGCATAGCCCAAATAACAAGATAGAATAAGCATATGTACCCCAAGGTCATGTAAAATTTGTCTTGTATTGGTCTTCTAGGGCTATCTTAATTTGATTGTAGCCACCAAATCCATCCAAAAATGAAATATACTTCTTGCCTTCTAATGAATCAAGTACTTGGTCAATGAATGGGAGTGTGAAGTGGTCCTTCCTAGTTGCAACATTCAATTCATGGTAGTCTACACACTCTCCATTTCCATATTTTCTTAGGAACAATTACTAGGGGTGAAACCCATTGACTACCATAGGTGGGATAGATAAAGCCTGCATCAAGCAATTTCTACAATTTTGATTTAACTATATCATGAACTGTAGGGTTCATCCTCCTTTGGGGTTGTCTAACTAGTTTGAGACCATCATTGATGTAAATCCTATGCATGCATAATGTTGGTTTTATCCCCTTCATGTGATGGTAATCCCATGCAAAGGCTGTTACGTGTGCTTGCAACACATTCATCAGTGATTTCTGCTATATGTTAGTCAATTGATTGATAACATTTAATATTTTACCTGACATTATCTCTAAAGTCAAGGATGTTGTTTGAACAAATGAAATGTCAAGTCCTGCTATGTTTGGAACACATTGGTGTGGTAACAAAGTATGGAAAATTTGGGAAATTGACTCAGATGGATTGGCGAGGATCATATTTTACAGAGGATCATGCAATCATGTTAGACAGTCATGATTTTGTGGGTCCCTACCATAGTTGTTATGTATGATGTTTTCTATCAGGTCATCTTCATCTTGGTTCTCTAAAAAGGGGTTGTGTTCAATAGTCATTAGGGATTGTAAGGAGTATCGATCTTCCTCATCAAAGGCAAGCCAAATAGTCTGTTCTAGGTCTACATGTAGTTGGGCTGGTGGATAAAGGACTAATTTCTTAGTCACATTTCCAATGGAAATGATCATATTCACATACCTACAACCTATGAAGGAATTTTTCATTTCCAACCAAGGTATTCCTAATATGAGGGGATAGCCTGCGAGATTAGCTTTAAGCTGCAATACTATAAAGTTTGTAGGGTACTCACATGAATCCAATGTTATTACCAAGTCTTAAATGATACCCTCAAGTTTAATTGTTAACCTATCTGCCAATTGTAGAATAGTAGGGGTAGGTCTGAGTTCTATTAACTATAATAACTTCATGGTATCTTTGGTCATTACAATAATAGCTTCCCCTAATTCAATTAAGGTGTTCTTAATGAGAGTGCCATTTATTTTGACATCAACTATAGGGCTTCTAGGATCTGCATACTTGGGAACAATTATGTTTCCCAACATATAATGTCTGCAAGTTTTCCTAAGACATGTACAATCTGGGGGTCTTTTCACTTCCTATTTGGATTTTTGAGGTATAAATCTCTCACTATTTCAGTATAAATAGGAACTTCCTTAATGGCCTAGATAAGGGGTATTTTGATGCAAACATCCTTGATTTGTCCCAACAAATTAGTTTCAACTTGTGTTTAATGTTTTTAAACTACTAATCTCTCAAGGATTAATGTAGGCTCTACACATAGATTGGTTGGGTTAACTTGATTTGACTCAGGTTCCTTAGGTTGTGTGTCCAAGGTCTCTACTGGGAGTTCCTCATCAACCAATTCAGTGAAGTGAGGAGATGAAGGCCCAACCAAAATTCTTCTTGATCTGAGGTGGACATCACTCACCTCAACCCCACAAGTAGGGTATTGAATAGCTTTGTTACTATAAGCTTGTTGAACAAGTCTTTTATTGGGGTTAGGTGTAGGTTGTGCTGGAAACTAAGGTGCTCTAGGTGGTTGTGGTGTTGGATTTTTTGGGTTCAACATAATGTCTTGTCATTGTGGCTGCAAGGGCTATTGTGGCTACTGATAATTCATATTTTGATTTTTCCACTATTAACCTCTTTGCCATTGAGGTTGCTATTGGTTTTGTTGTGGTGGCCATTGGGAATTATAGTTAGATCCTTAGTAATTTTCTAGTGGCCACATGTTTTGTTTTTATTGATTCAAATTAGATTGAGGCACTAACCATTGTTGATTTTTCATATTGGCCCAAGATTGAGGTTTCCAACTAGGAAAATTTACATTGTTACTAGGAAATGTCATGTTATAATTCAAAGGGTCTTAGGGCATACCATGTCTTGGCTATGATGGCTTCCTTTGATCTATGTAGAATAATTTTCCATCTTCACCTTCCAATGTATGAAAGTATGACGTACCTTGCTTATCTTTAGAGATACTTGCCACCTTCTTGCAGTTGCAATTAGTCTTTTGTTGTCTACAATGTGGGCACTATTTTGTAAGGGCTACTTTTGTCTCTTCTTGCTTCTTTTTCACATTGAGGGTTTCTAATTGTGTAGCCAAGTGGATGATGATATCCTCCTTCATATTTGACAGACTTCATTGGGTGACTTGCTGATGGAAGATGTCATGTCTCCTCTAACCTTCTTGGTCAAAGACCTTGAATATTTCATGCATGCTTTGTAGATTTACTCAAATGGTGCTTGTGAGATATCTCCTGCCCCAATGAGGTTAAGTGCATCCATGCAATCCTCATTAATCCATCTCAAGAATATCAACTTTAAGGGCTCATAAAAGAGTCTATTTTGGTGGGATTTCTTAAGGTGGAACTGAAACCTCTCCATATAGTCTTCCAAGGATTCATCTTCCATTTGTGAGATCCTAAAGATTTCATCCCTCTTTCTATCTATACCTCAGTAGTAATCCTAGTACTTTTCCAAGAACTTTGTTTTCATGGAATTTAAATTTGGAACACCATCTCTTCTCGAACCCATAAACCATCTCAAAGCAACATCCTTCAATATTGTTGGAAACAATTTAAGCCTATGTGCATTTGTGGTATAATCATATTTTTTGCATAACACATCAAACTAAAAAAGGAAGGTATCTAGATCCTCCATGATCAACCCATAGAAGACAGATAATGCTAAAGGAGGTATGTTCTTCAAAGCAGTTTCTATCTCCTAATAGCAATGGGGAACTCAAAGGTTACATACTCTGGTGGGTCTTCAACTGCTACATCAACCATGATGTTGATGTGTATGTGGGAAGTTTCCTCTGTATATGGTGTGGGTAATGGTGTTAGGGATGATTATTCTTCAGGAATACCCTCGCTCTATTCACTTTGTCCACCAGTATACTCTAATACCTCATGTGATGTGGGGATAAATCTTCCCAAAGTGTCTCATTTCCTCCACATACAATGATTATGACTCTTTGGATCAACGGTTCCTGTACATTGTTAGTAAAGTGTGTTTTTGTTGGTGGGTTACAACCTAATTATCCTAATGCTGAAAGAAAAACACTAAACTATAAAAGCTTGAAATTACACAGGAGAATCTGAACATAGCACCATCCCCAACGACACCAAAAATGTAAGGCCTTTCTTATGTTCAATCAACTTGGTGTTTATGAGTGGGCACACAATTCAGAGGATAGGTTCCTAATTGAACAGTTCACCAAACCCTCACAAAGGATTCATTAAATTATCAATCAAATCTCATAAGATTTTGACCTGGTGCTGGCACTATATGTGTATTCAAGGATCCTAACTACACCCTATATCGATGAAACATAGGTGGTCGCACATGTAATGAAAACTATAAAGGCATGAAAGGGAAGTAAACTATCAAATTGCAAAACATGGGAAATAACATGACTTTGTTGCTTATGCTATGGGTACCTTCTACTTAATGATGTAACTGCTAACTACTGAATTTAAACTTGCAACTTACTAACACTATAGATTTTTGACTCCTAACTTCTTTGGAGACTAACTCAACATAATGTTACAAAATGTAATTCATGCTACATTATATCATTCATGGGATTCACATACATATAAGTGATCCCACAAAGCTGGTTTACAATTTCTGGGAGATTCTGATTTTTCTGAAATCACATATTTTTAGAAAATATAATGATTTAAGCCTTAAAAATTTTCATTTAAAGCATTCCAATTAAAGAAGGTTTTATCAAACTACCTTAGATCAAACCCCCTTGGATAGAACCCCGCTAGTTTTAAACCATACTTATAAGAAAGTCTTCCTTACATCTATCAAAATGCTGATAAAAAACCACTTTTGATTTACCTTTTGGGGGATCAAATGAATTCATTTAAAATTTATTTTTGTAAGTATGTAGTCCTTATTATAAGCTTCCCAAAAAGTATAATTTTAAATAAATTTAATTTTATTATTATATTTATTTTTTATTTCTTGTGAATGTAGGTTTTTCACCGAAAATCAAGCTCTATTCTCACATGTGGAAAAATAGAAGATTATAATTTTTTTTTGAAATGCACCAAATGAAGTCCTTGATCCAACAAAAATAAATTGAATTTTGATACATACAAAAAAGTTGTGTTATACAACCATTTTGAATTATAATTGGTTTGACTTCAAAACTTGATTAAGGAAAAAATATTCAATAAAACACTATGAAACCAATTGGAAGCACTAGATATCATAGTTACAAATCTAAATTCAAAAAAATAGAATTTTATCCTTCATGGAAAAAAAATTATGTGTTACGGTGAGTCACTCCTTAAAAATGGTGTTTATGAAAAAACTAGTTTTCAAGGAGATGGAAAAGAAAAGCAATCTGATTCCAAAAATTTTGAAAAAAATATATTTAGAATCTACAGAAAAAATGTCACAAATCACTAGTTTGCATCATCTTCAAATTCCTCATGGTTTAGCCACTATAGGTGCTCGAATGTGAAGATTTAGTTAGAAAAAATCAGTTTAGTGTCTAGTTTGGCCAAAAATTGTAAACCAGTATTGTGGGATCACCCAAGTGAGAATTTAGATAAATGGATACAAAAATGTAACATCAATATGATGCAGAAAAGAAGATGGGTTGGTAGTACCTCAAGTGGCCCTTGCTCCAGTTGTTGCACCCACATGAGATATTAAATATGCACTATTGATCAACAATTTATGACAATAACTAAACTCCTTTATTGCATATGAAATAAAATTATTATAGTCTGGAAAGAATCTTTAGAAGATTTCCCATTTAGAGATACATGTCCATTACAATAAAATAACATAAAACTAACAACAATGAAGTATTCTCTAGTAAAACAATCCAAAAACTAGAACTAAAAACTAGATATGCTCCTCAACCATCGATCCCAATATATACGCGAGGGAGGAGTTTTATCACACAAGCACTAAAAACAAAACAAAAATGCATACGTCCACTCTCCCTCAAGAATAGGGAGAGGATTAGTCCGTGTAACTGATGTTCCATAGTTGAAAAAGATAGAAAAAGAGAATTCAAACTATAACTTTGCCTTAACGATATGATAGAGACATGCTCTATGTAAATTGTCACGTCATTAGACTCCTTCCTATCATCTTATTTGGTGCTGGTGGTGACTCATAGTTGACCATTTAATGGTCATCTTCGTTCCTTCCTGGAGTTGTCATGTTTCAAGTGTTATGGCTTCTCCCCTACAACTAGTTGTAGTCTTATGTTGCAGGCTATAAATTCAGTTGTTGCGGGTTACATTTCTCCTTAGTTGCAAAAGGTTAATTCCATCCTAAAACATACACATCATTAACAATCATAAATCAAGCATAGAATCATACTAAATTTCATGAACATTCATATATCCACACATACAAATACCATCATATCATAATTATATTTCCACATAGTAAAGTCTGGTTTAAGATGTATGAAAGATATAAAAGACGTATTTGTATTTTAGGATTGTTTGTGAACTTAGTAGGTTGAAATGCTAAAAGTCATGAACTTAATGAAAGAAAACAATCTATTATCTAACCTCATCAATAGGTGACTGAAATTCACTAGCTAATTACAAGAAAGCACAAATCTAGGTACAAATTTCTCATTAAAATGGGAGTATTTTCTTGTGTAAACATGCAAAATGCAAAGGGTGCTCATGTAGAGTTGGAAAAGGATAACTGTGTGTTGTATAATGGGTTTGTGCAAGAAGTGAGTCCAAGTTTTGGCCAAAAAGTGGAAGCTTTTCTCTGATTTTCAGAATTTGTCTCATTTGACCTAAAAATTTGAAGCACTTAGAGATTGAATCTTAAAAAATTTAGTAATAGGAAATGTAATAGGAAATGTAGTACTTTGTGTCTAGTTTCCAAATATATAATTTATTTCAATACCCATATATGATGCAAATTGATTTTCAATAGGCATGTCTAAAAATCATTGTTTAAAAGTCTTTTTTTTCTACCATACCATGCACATGTACATCATCCATATCTTGACCTAAATAATTGTATTTTTCTGAATCCTTTTGGGAAAAGAACTATAATACACTGAAGAATGTGCATGATATTTTTTTGTAATTAAAAAAAAAAAAAATTATTAACTTTTTATTGGTCATAATTGTTGTTTTGAAAATCCCTTGTGTACATCACACATAAGATGACCTAAACTTATCATTTTTTAATTTTTTTTCAAATTGAAAATAACTTTTTTGAAGATTGTGCACGTATAATTTTTTTTAAAAAAAAATATTTTAATAAAAAGTTATTAAAATAATAAAAAACCCTGATATTTCAAGTTTATGAACCAGTTTCATCAAAATTTATTTGAAAAATAGAAAAAATATGGGTACATGTGCAGGATCATAATGGGCCAAAAAGTGGCGATATGGGTTGTGGTATATATGATGACTTTTTTTTCAAAATTAATGAAATGGTTTTAAAGGATATATTCTTTTTCCACAAATATAAATTATACTTTACTTTGAATTTAATAAATAATTATTATTCATTTTCTATTTGAATTGTGACTAAAGTCTTGATTGATAGGTGATTGAAAAACATCTATAGATTTCAAAATCACATTTTTGAATCAAAACATGTGTCACATTCTATGCTTCGTATACTAGAGGATTTAAAAAAAAGAATTGAATTTCATGAAGCTTTGACCAATTTAAGGTGGTTAGACGTACGGTTTTTATATTTTTAAAAGTTGTAATAAAAAAATCATAATTAATTATTTACTTGGAAAAATTACAAAAAAATATGCATCACATCGGGACATGAGTGCTCTACTTATATCTAAAATATTATAAAAAAATATTATTTTATTGTGGTTAGGTGGTTAGACACCTACTTCTTATTTTTCCCTGAAATTTAAGTACTCTGCATTGAAATTTCAAAAATTTCACCAAATAGAGTTTTTAAAAAAACCTAGTAGTTTAGAAACTACATTCAATTTGCTACAAATTCTATTCTTACATATTTTTGAAATAATATAGATAAATTATTCAAATTTTTACTTCAAGTTGCCTAACTTTGATTTTTCTGAATTTTTTGCCACTTAAGGGCCTATTTTTTCCATGATGATCTTGCACATACCCATTATAATATTGTAAAAAAACTTACATATTTAGAATCTACACAATCCAATCTATAATGGGTTTTAATTTCGTCAAAAAATTCTATAAAAAAGGTATTTAGACATATGTCCAAAGTCACTCTTTTCTACTACTATTGACATGACCTTCAAGTTACAAGTGAAAAGCAGGTCCAAAGTTAAGGGTCGGCTCCCCAAGCCTTTTTTTAGACTCGAAACCCATAGCAAAACCAGACTGAAAATCATTTTTTTAGAAATGGGATCCCGTTTGATTTTTAAAAAAAATTTAAGCCTTTATGAAACAAGATCCTGTTTTTAACGGGATCCCATTTTTGGCTCAAAGTCCCGAAGCGAAACAAGATCCCATTTGCTAAATAATAGGATCTCGTTTTGTTTTGCCTGATTTCAAGTTTTTGGCAAGTCTGAAACTTCCACGAGAAGTGAAATCATCTTCTTTGTTTTACCCTATTAATGATGCTTGACACCAGTTTGACCCAATTGACAAGATTAGGAAGGTGATAGGATCCTTCTTTATTCATGAGCCTAAGATTGAAGTCCACTGGGCTAACTGTGAAGATGAGTTCAAAGTGCAAATGAAAGATTACTATCAATTGATAGTACCATTAATCAATTCCTACATAGAAGCCCATGTTTCAAAAGAGGTGAAAGAAGATGGGAAGGTCCTTGATCCCATCTATCATAAGAAACAAGTATATAATTAGCCAATCTTGAATGAAGATTGTTCTATGGATGAAAATGATGACATTAAGACATGGGCACAAGGTGTTGTAGCTTGCTCACTCAAATGGCTACAACATCCTTTCCCAATGATGAAGTTGTCTGAGCCTACAAAAGCATTTAAAAAGGCCAAGACAGGAGAAGGATCACCTACTATTGTTTCCCTTGCCAAAGAAACTACGAAGAGGTCACCTCCCAAGGAGGCAAGGAAGAAAAGAAAGGAAAAGGAACCAATAATTGTTGGTACCAATGAGGAAGAAGTTGAGGAGAGAGAGACTCTAGTGAGAAAGAAGAGGACCAAAGAAACAATCAGGGAAAGAGCTTCCTAGAGGGAAGCTCAACAAACCTACTCCACTCCTCCACATGAATCCCCTCTGCCTATTCATCCTCCATCACCATAGAACAAACCTCCTTCTCCCCCTCCTCTTCTTGAAGATGACACCTATTGTAGAGGAAGAAATTCTTGTTGAGACTATAGAAGAAGAAACAATGCTAGAAGAAGGAAAAGTAGAGAGAGAACTGCCTAAGGAAGGAGTTCCCAAAGAGGTTCATGTTGAAGAAATTCATATTGAGGAAGTTCATATTGAAGAGGTCTGTGTTGAAGAGATACCTGCCGAAGAAAATGTAGTAGAAGAACATATCGAGTAGGAAGTGGACCAAACATAAAAGATTCATGATGAACAGGTCTAAGAAGAAGAAGAGGTTAGGGTAGAAACTAAGTTGCGGGAGGTTGAACAAGAAGATGATGTAGAAGGCTCCCATAACACCAAAATCCTCTCTTCTCCTCAGAGAAACGTTTGTTGTTTTCCCCATCTAGCTCAATCATACTACTTAGAGATGACAAAGGACATATGTGGACAGCTGCTTAGATCAAAGTTTGAGTATTTTTTTAGAAGATTTCTAGTCTCTGGTCCGAAGAAGAAAGATAGCTAGAAGAATATCAATTGTTACAATGGATGAGCAAGGAAATAGAACAACAAAAATAGTTGTACCATTAGTTGATAAATTGGAGTTAGAAATAAGGTCGAAAGACTACCAGATTAGGCAAGTTGATTTGGGAGTCTAGACCAAGGAAAGAGAGAAGCAATCTCTCTAAATGTTTGTTTCTGCAATTTTAAAGAGAATGCAAAAAGATGAGAATACAAAGGAAGAGCTAAAAGCTCAAGTGGCCCGACTAGCGACTTGTATAAATAATTTGATTGGACTGGTCGATACTGCATCTCCTTAGTCCACGTTGTAAGCTACCATAAAAGGCGAGGTCTTGCATTTTGACTTGGATGGATGGATTCTAGTAGCACAACAATAGAAATTATATTTTTTTTCTTTAGTAATTAAGGTGTTGAAGAAATTAATAATCTCCTATCACTCCATTAGTGATGAGGATAGTGCAACTCAATAAATTGAGCTAACCATTGATGAGGAATTACTAGTTTGGGAGGATTACATCCTATTTTGCATAAAATAAATGTAACATCAATGGAGGAACTACTAAAAGTTGTAATAGAAGAGGAAGATCAGGATAAACTTCCTAAGTGGGTGAGAGCAGCTAAGTTCTAGGAGACGATTATGAATAAGTGCAAGTCAAAGTTGAATAAAGACAAAGGTCAAGTAGAGAAAACCATGAACATAATCCGTTAGGCCATTAAATACTTAGATGCACATTTTGGGAAATTCCTATGTAGTCAAAGACCCTAGCAAGATGGTGGAAGAGATACAAAATCAAATGCAAGGATAGATTACATAGGCGGTAATAGATAAAATGATGAATAAGAAGCCAAACTCTAGTCCCTTCAGGAGGAGTTGGTCGTCTTTGGTAACTTACAATAGCAGATAGAAAAATTAGATTTTGATCAGATGATAAAGCTCTAGTATCACATAGGACTAGCAATGGATAAAATGAATGAAGTAGTGACAATGTTTATTGACAACTTCACCAAGCAACTAGAGACAAAGATTTCATTCTAGTATTTTTTTTTGTATTTTCCAATTAACTGTTGTAATAAATTCCCATGCCCAGCTAGTGAAATAAAAGATGACATTGGAAATTTAGTTGGACTTTAGTTACATTCAGCTAGCTTTTATTTTTCTTTAGTTTAGTTTTCTCAAATTGAGACTCAAACTGGGGCGCCCATTTTTGCTTTAGTTTTCTTTTAGTTAGAACTAGAGCACTGGAGTTGGTTCCAGTTGGATTTTTTTGTTTAGATCCACAATCATAGGAACTCATTTTTTATATAATTTTAATTTTGGATCATTTCTAAAGATCCAATTTTGATGTATTGTGCAAAAGAAACTTATGCATTCTCAGCGTGGATTTGCCTATTGACTTTGTGGAGATCTAAATTTTGATTAATTGAAGGATTATGCCTATTTTGCACATGCATCTCAATTTGGCTCATTGGTAATGGTATGACTATTTTACATTATTTAAATTGAATAAATTAGTGAAATCTTGAGTATTATTCTGGAATTAAGTAAGATTTTGTCTTAAATCTGCGCATGCTTGATGGTGTTATGATTGTATGAAATCTAAAAATCTTGTGGTTGGTTACATTTTTGTTGAAGATTGCATCATTGATGAACAAAAAATATGTGAATGACTATTTGCATTGATAATGGTTTTGTGGGATTTCATTTAAACGTTCAAAATTGATTACTAAAACAGGTTTTATTATTGTTCGTTAGATTTAGAATTTATTTCAATCCTTCTTGTTACTCTTTCTATCTTTTGAATTTTATTTAAATCGGTTTGGAATTACTAAGAAGAGCATTGAATTGAATTAAATATGTTATAGATCTAAAATGCAATTTATTTCCTCAAAAATTTGAATTATTATTTTTGAATTACATGTTTTGATATTATTTCTATAAAGCTAATACCCAGATCCCTTGTGAAATATGTTGACAACAATCGCTTAGTTATCCCACACAGTTAAGACCTGACTATAAAGGAACCTTGGAGTAGTTTCTCTACTTTTCAAGAGAAGCAATAACCTATTATTGTTTAACAAGTTGGAAATGTTAAAACCACCCTCAACAATATGGTCAATATATAGTTGTGTGATTCTTGGTATTTTATATATATGTTGGTTGGATAGTTGGAAATTTGGTATTCCATGATTTTTCCTATATGTATTTTCTTGAGTGGAGGTGACAAGGTTAGATTGAGGTTGGATAAACAATTTTTTTATTCAAAGGTTGATTATAAAAAAAGGGTTTTTCACAATAGTATAGATTAATATTTTGTAAAAGACATGTTATATTAAATATGTGGACTCAAAATAGTATAATGGTAACTATATATTTTTGTGAGGTATTTCTCTCATAAGTTTTTTTCACATAAATATTGGTGTCATGTAATCTCGTGTTTACATACTAGTCTATTTCCTTTTGTTAATATTGTTAGATAAATTGGTTAATATTTTATACTATTTTTTTCTACATAATCTTAAGTTTCTTTATACAAGGGTAATTAATCCCTAACAAATTTCATAATATATAATTTAAAAAATAATGGTTCTTAATTGATTCATTCAAACTTTTGTGATGTATAGGTGGAAAATTGATAATCATAAATGAATACATCAAAATGTTTTTCCTTCATATCGAAGTTATATTTTCTTTCCTTTATTTATATCACTTAGAATAAAGTTGAATTGACTTCTCATTATTTATAAAATATAGTTTAAATTAAACATTCATGATTTTAATTATGTTACATTCGATCCAATGTGTAATAACAAAAAACTACAAAATAAGAAAGTCATGTTAATCTTGTGTAACAAAAATGCAAGTTGGATTCAAAAGAAAAAATTATATCACGAAATAATCTTTTGAAGGATGTAAACAAATATATAATATGAACATGTATCATAAATATAATGGGGCATTGCAAAATATATTCTATGCATATCAAAGCTAAATATATTCTAGAACAAGAAGCATATTTACAAAGCACATTCAATCTTGATAATATCACGTATTTTTATGTACAAAGTTGTAAATGAAATAATACAATTCTATCTATACATATGATGATTTTCTATATAGATTATCAAATAAATTAAATTATATATGGGTGTGTATGCATCTATATTCTCATGTATTCCTCATTTTCCACTCTCTAACATAATATTTAATATCTAATCTACTATCAATACAGTCATTATATTTTTTGATAATACAAATACTATTTATTATACAATGATGCATAATTTAGAGTGATAGTCTAGGAAAACAAAATATTCGATGACATGATTGTGAAAAATTTGTTGGAAGAAATTATTTAGAGTTTGACATTTATTTTTTAAATATAGACCCTAACTCTAAAATAAAATAGATCTATAATAAAATAAAATAAAGATATTAAATTATAAAATATGTAGTAGGTAAAATGACTATAAAATAAAATAAAATAAGAACACAATTTTTTAAATATGTAACAAAATTCAATAACATTTAAATGAATTGGAAATAATTTTATGCATTATTTAATCGAAAAAATAAACATTTAAAATAAATAGAATCAAGAGATATAATATTTTTATTATATAAAAATAAATAACAAAGGTCTATACAATCACAAAAGTCAAATGACATAGGTAAAACAGATCTCTACAAAAATGTTACACAAAAAATTAAAAATATAACATTTTTATCCGAATAACAAATTTATTATAGACACCTCCAAATAAATATATTAAAAATCTTTTAAATAAATATTTCAAATATCAATACTAATATTTTTATTTTTTAATACGCTATTCCCTATAAAATATCTGCATCACTAACAAGAAAAATATATTCTACAATATCAATCATTTATTTTCCCAACCGGAATTTCCATCGAATCTATTCACATGTGTACGCCAAATCAATCATTTCAAAGCTGTTACGAGAGATTCTTAATATTCCATATTATTTACCATGTTCTATTCCTCGAATCCAATTCTAGGTATCTCTTTATTAGCTATTACTGTTTAATTTTTCGGTTTGAATGTAAAGTTTCCTTATTTATGAAGGATGAAGTTCGCTTAGAATAATTTTAGTTAGTGATAATTATTGTAATTTGATGTTAATGTTTATCTTCTCAAAAATGATTTTGATGTTTTTTAATTTAAGTTTTAAAAAAGAAGAAGATGAATTTGAGTTGAGTTTTATTTATTTATATTGACGAGGTTATATTCAATTGTAGGTTTATATCACGTTATTTTTATTTTTTAAGATAAGAAAATTCTTGAAAAAAATACAAAGGAATCACGTTAAGTTTGAGAAAGGTTTCATTTATTCTTCCAACAAAAAAATCATATGAAATTAAAGCAAATTTAAATAAAAAATAAGATTAAGTTCAAATTTAGTGCATTCATCCTTTCAATAGAAAAAGCCATAAGAAATGAGAAGACGGGGTGAACTTTGAATAGAATCAAGCTAATGATGTTTATCCTCCCAACAAAACTAAAAAATGAACAAATAATATTTATCTTCAAAGAGTATCACTTTTTATTCTCAGTCTTTCTTGATGATAAAAATGTTTCAATAATCATTTTTTTTTCATTTTAAAATAAATCAAACTATTTATACTTTTGTAGGTAGATAGAATAATCGACAAATTAATAAACAATCTTTCTTTAAAACAAGAGACATAAAACCCCTGAATCATTAAGTGGAGCATTTATCTTCTCATAAAAAAATGACATAATTCTAAGATTAAATGATTTTTTAAAATTTAACTATATATTTTAGCATTTTTTTTAGATTATTGGTAAATGCTTTTGAAAGGGCCCAAACCCTTGTACATGAAACCAATGTAACTATTATTGCCGCAAACAACTTGTTGTACAACTAACAACATTTAACTACTTTCTTGTTGCATTTTGTCACCTATAATTGCAACACATCTAGCACCATCTAGCTTCCTTCTTTCCTCGTTCTAGCACTCCCTAATTGCAAACCACATCATAACACAAACACTAAGATATTATTTAACAAATTATTTTAATATATAATCATTTCATTATAGTAGATTTACGAAGAAGAAAAACAAAAAGAAGAATAAAAGTTAAAAAAAATTGAGCATGCATAAATGCCACTAGACAAATAGCTTTATTTCCTCGTATATATATATATCTATAAAATCATTTATTTGAATTTAGAAAACCACTATAGAAAGTCATAATCTAAAAGACCAAAAACTGCCACTATATCTGTTTAACACAACATTTAACTATATTTATTAAATAATTAAAATTCAAAATTCAATATTTTAATTAATTAATAAAATTGACTCGCATCAAATACGGCAACCCTCGTACACTTTACAATTCATTAAAAAAAACACGAAAACAACAAAACAAAAAGTGTTAAAAAAGAGAATGCGTCCTCGGCGTGTACACCACGCGCTTCGACTAAACTTTTTGACTCACCCACAATTCTCTTGCCTTAAATCTTTTGTTTTCTCTGCTGTGGATGATTTCTATGTATCAATTTTGGCTTTACTCCTACTCTCCATATTTCTGGCATAATCTACACACACAATTTTCATTCAATGGAAAACCAATCAATGGAATCGACCAGAAGCCCGAAAGACGCAATGGAATTGAAGCGGGTGACAAAGGAGGGCGAAGCAGGAGTTGCAGAGCCATCGCCAGCTTCTGAAAACAAAAGCGTTATCATTTCAATGCAGAGTGAGAAGGAAAAGCAATTAAAAGAAGACGAAGAAGAATCTTCACACGATTCACAAATCGGCCAGGGGCTTCGCGCCGCCGTGTTGGGAGCAAATGATGGGCTGGTTACCACCGCCTCGCTAATGATGGGCGTGAGCGCAGTACATCCCGAAGCAATGGTCTTGTCCGGGCTTGCAGCCCTGGTAGCAGGGGCATGCAGCATGGCCATCGGAGAATTCGTTTCTGTGCAAACCCAACGCGACGTCGAAATCTCAATCTTGAAAAAAGCCATGATCAAGAAAGCTGGACTAACCGTCCAGAAGCCCGATTCCTCACCATCGTGTTCCCCCTGTAGAGAAACCCAAAACAAAGCTTTATCTCTAGAGTCTATTACCAGTAGTGAAAAAGCCTCCCTTCCAAATCCTCTTCTGGCAGCTTGCGCATCGGCCCTGGCATTTTCTGTGGGAGCATTTTTGCCTTTGATCTCTGCGGCCTTCATTACAAATGATAATGTTAGAGTTGGGGTGCTTGCAGGGGTTTCCAGCTTGGCACTTTTGACGTTTGGGGTAGTGGGAGCTTACTTTGGCCGAGCTTCTCTAGTGAAAGGAGGCCTGAGAGTGCTCATCGGAGGATGGATTGCCATGTCTGTAACTTACGGCATGCTAAAGTGGCTTAACCATACCGAAGTAGAAGATGCTTTCTAGCTGAACCGCCATTTTCTTTTTCTTCTTTTTATTGCATCTCTGTTTTTCATCGTTCATAGGTAAGCACTGCAATAAGCTGTGTCTTCTCAGCACTTCACATTGTAGCTCGTTTGAACCCCAAGAAAAATTAAAAACTCAGTGGATCAGTCATTGCTAGACTGATTGTAAGACTTTAAGATAGTTTTAGACCATGGAAAATAAACACAAGCATGCAAACCTTGTGTGGCACACGTGTCTGTACTTTTGATGCTATGGAAAGAAACTCAGACTTTTTGTGATTTTGTCTTGTTTTTACAAGTTTGTAGGTAGTGATGGATTTTCCAAGAATCGGAGAAAAATAATGTATGCCCAAGTGAATAATTTATATTGATATTGATTGGAATTGGGATTTCTTTAGTTTAATTAGATAGCAAGAGTATAAATAATTTTTAATTTTTAATTTTTTTTTTTAGGATTTTACATCATTTACAAAGAATTTTTAGTTAAATGATATGAGAGCATGAATCTTCAGGTTGAAATCTTTTCAGCTGAAAGTCAAGGATTGTGGGGTAACTATTGCGCTAAATTCACATAGGGCACGAACTTAGCCTCATCCCTTATGATGTTGGGGTCTTGCACTAAACAAGACTTGATCACCAGTGGACTCATTTAGAACCATTGAACTCACCAATTGATCAAGGATCCATTACACATATTTTTAATGTATTATATGTTTAGTTTTTGTTGTTGATAAGTTTGTATATTGAGGGAAAATAAAGATTGTGAAATTGAAATAGCTTTTGTTGAACAATATAATGGAGTTTTTAGAATTTAGAGTTGAGAGTTTAATTAGCTGTAAATTAAAGTTGTGGGTGTATGCTGTTTGAATCAACAATATGCTTAATTACATTGTGTTTTATTAAACATAATGGAATTTTTAGAATGTAGAGTTGAGAATTTAGGAGTTGAGTATTAAAGTTGTGGTGGTTTGGTTTTTGAATCCATAGTATGCGGGGGGTTAAAGGCTATTAAATTGCATATGTAATGCACTGTTATAAATTTTATGCATCATTAATCATAGATAATCTAAATTATTGTCTATTATTAATAATATAAATTATTAAAACTATAATATAAATTATATGATTAAATCCATAGGTTAAACTTGACTTATAAGTTTATAATCTACATTTTGAATATAAAGTTGGGAAGATTAAATGTGAAAGTCAAATTTTCTTGTCAAACAAATTATTTATAATTGTTATCTATTTGAAATTACCTTTCAAATACTATGACATTTATTATGAATAAAATCATATAAATCAAATTATATAATAAAATTATCGTTTATATAAAATCTCTCTTTGATGTAATACAATCTTTTTATAAAATAATATTTTAAGATAAAAATACTAAATGCAACCATATAACCATTCAACTTAAACCACATAGCATCTTATTAAGTTGAAAGATGTTCTAAATAGATAATTGAGGAGGGGAGTAAGCTCTTATGGAAGGTTAGATTTAAAAATGGAGTATAGTTATGGCTTTCCCCTCGCTCACTCAAATGTTATTATGCATGGAAATAAACATAAGCCATGTCTTTAGAGAATTCCTTTCTCTATTGGATGGTACAAACCACTTAATTTTTATGGTATCCTAGATTATCAAAATCTTATTCCCAGTGAAGTTAGAGATCATTTCCCAAGTTTAGTGGAAGCGGCTCTGAATCAACCAAAAAACATCTTCAAGTATTTAGTGATTTAATGGAAGATTATCATATTGAAGAAGAATATTTATTCACGAAATTATTTGTGGAAGTGGCTTTGAATTAACAAACAAACATCTTCAAGTATTTAGTGATTTAATAGGAGATTATAATATTGAAGAAGAAGATTTATTCACGAATTTTTTTTGCAATTCTTCAAACTAGATGCTAGAAATTTATTTTCTAATTTTCCAATGCTTTGAGTTGTTTCATTGAAAGAGATCAAAATAACATCCATAGAACATTTTGGTGAGCAAATGAATATACATTCATTGACTAATTCCTTAATTCACATTAAAAAATAAAAAATAAATAATCTCTATTTTTACCATGAGATTTGGAAAGGCTATAAGAGACATTCTAGAAGGTGTAAGGCCAAAATGATTTATGCTATGGCATCGTAGACAAAAAAAAAAACTAGATTCCTCTATCTCCACCTCTTGTCGACATTCCCCTGCTAAAGAAATCAATCTTAGCTCCGCAGGAATTTATTTTATCGTTATTAGTTTGATTCGGGCATATTTAACCAAATCACCATCGCCAAGGTCAACATCCAGGGTCCTACAGATCTAGTTACCAACTTGACTCGTACATTTGCCCGAGCAATATTCCAATGGTAGATTGCATAAACTGAGGCAAATCGGGTGATCCACCGGACTCATAGAACCACCTCTGTGTGGACATATATATGTCACCAATCCTCTATGTGTATATATGTTACTTAATTCATAGATGTTTGTGTATATATATAAGTTGCTATTCATATATGTGTGTATATATGTGTGAATAGATAGATTAGAGAAATCTAACTATACATATAGATACATGTTTATGCATTAATCTTTTCTTGAATCAAATTTGATGTAATGCACACTTGGAGTTTGAGTGACAGCTAATATGGTGGCTTTTAATGGTCAATACCAATACTAAGAGTAATATGGGAACTTCAATGGCATTAATTTGGAAGTTAAGTGGAAGAGTATGAAGACTTCTTGCAGGGAGTAGGAAAATAATAAACAAAGAGAAGTGTGGTGGATGGAAGAAATTAGTAGATCATGCAAAAAAATGAGGAGGAAAGGGAGGAAAAAGAGAGGGAAATATAGAGAAGACGCCAAAAAGAAAGGAGAGAGCGAGAAGAAGGAGAAAACGGAAAGAAAAGGTAAGATCAATTGTAGAGAAAAGAAGAGTATTTTTTCTCGGCATACAGGTACAACATTATGCAATACTATCTTAATAGAGTTTCATAGAGCATGTTTTGCTTGATATAAAATAATACAAGGATTTCAGTCTCATCTTTGTGTATCTTGGTTATCTCTCTTTATATTCTCGAGTATTGATTGAATTGGGGTTTTATATTGATGACCTAAAAGGTTGAATTTTATACCATTATATCTCTCTATTAGTCATTTGGTCATATGTTTATATTTATGTTACACCACCGTTGGGGACGGGGGGACGCCGGGATGAGGGGATAGGTTTCCAGGATGGGGGAACAAATGGGCCTCAATTTGGGGATGGTGGGGAGACGGCAGGGGGGGGGGCGGGGAGTGTATATACTATACATATGGTATGTAAAATGCGAGTTATGAAAAGATGTATAAGACTATTAAGAAGTAAAATAGCAAAATTGCAAATGCCAAATTGAAATACTAAATAGTAAATACTTGAACATTGAACATTGAAGTTTTCAATATCGAATTACTAATGAGAAATTAAAATACTCAATACTACAATTGTTGAATCAGAAAATGGAAGATTTCTATTATATGATATCAAAAATATCTGATCATAAAGATGATTACAATGAGTAGCATGATATCAAAACAAGTACAAAATCAAAATGTCAAATAATAAAAAAATGTGTTAATTTTTTTTTTAAAACTATGTGATTTAAGTTGCCATCGTGGGGGACGCTTGGGCATCCCTGGGATGCTCGAGGAATGCACAGGTGTCCCCCTCAGCGTCTTGGGGATGTTGGGACGTCCCTGCGTCCCCGATGGTGAGCCACCAAAACTGGTGGCGCTGCTGGAAACTTGGGAACATCGTCCCCAAGTCTCAAGGACGTCCTCGTTCCAGGAACGCTTGGGATTTAGGGGGGACGCGTCCCCAGGGTACACTGGTTTATATTAGGGTTGGTGAAAATATTTATTGTTATCAATTTGTAGACTCATAACATGTAATATCGTTGGTTTTGAGGGTATGTGCAGGATAATCATGGAAAAAATAGGCCCTTAAGTGGCAATGAAAATTCAGAAAAATCAAAGTTAGGCAACTTGACATAAAAATTTAAATAAGTTATCTATATTATTTCAAAAATATGTAAGAATAGAATCTATGGAAAATTGAATGTAGTTTCTAAACTACTAAGTTTTTTTTATTTTTTAAAAGTCTATTTGGTGAAAATTGAAATTTCAATGCATTAGTACTTAAATTTCAGGGGAAAAATAAAAGTAGGTGTCTATTGACCACCCTAACCATAATAAAATGATAATATTTTTTATAAGATTTTAGATATAAGTAGGGACTCATGGATGTGAACATTTTTTGTAATTTTTTTCAAGTAAATAATTAATTATGAATTTTTTATTACAACTTTTAAAATATAAAGCTTCATATGTTGACCACCTTAACTTGGTCAAAACTTCATGAAATTCATTTTTTAATCCTATAGTATGTGAAGCATAGAATGTGACACATATTTTGGATTCAAAAATTGATACCGTTGAAAGCTATAGATGTTTTCAATTCTTTATCAATCAACTTTAGTCATAATTCTAATAGAAAATGAATAATAATTATTTATTAAATTCAAAGTAAAAGAATAATTTATATTGGTGGAAAAGTTGAGATCTCCTCTACAAACCCTTTTCATTTCATCAATTTTGGTAAAAGTGGTCAACCACATGGTAAGGGAAAAACAAGGTGTTGTAAACACGCTTTTGTGTTGGATTCCGATTGGAGGTCCGTTCCCGTTGTGCAAATTCTGAGGCTAATCCTGTGTGTGTGTGTGTGTTTGGGATTCTCTTCCATGTGTCTTTCCTCTCTCCATTATTCCCTCCTTCTCTCCATTCTCACCTTTCTTCCTCTCTGTTCTCTCTCTCTCTCACTCTCTCTCTCTCATGGCCCTCACATGGCTGTCCTTGGCTTCCTTCCACTGTCACCCCACCCCTCCTCCTACTCCACTCCTCCTCTCTCTAAAAGACTCTCCCTCCATACCCCTCTCTCCCTCTCTCCAGGTCTCTCTTTCCACTCCCTCCCTCTATCTCTCCCTCTCCTCCTGCACTCCTGCCTCTGTGCTTGACGCTGCTATATCTCTCTCCCATTCCTCCACTCCTTCCTCTCTCTCTCTCTCCGGTCTCACCCTCCTGCGGCCTCTCCTCTCTGGTCTCTCTCTCACTCCTGTCTCTCTCTGCCCTCTGCCCTTGTCCTCTGCCTATCTCTCTCCTCCTCCTCCTTTGGATCCATCTCTCTCTCTCCCTCTGCCCATGGCCATGGCCAGGCCTAGGCCTGGGCCATTCCTCTACCTCTGTCTCTCTCTCTCTCCACTCTCTCTCCTCTCTCCTCCACTCACTCCTGTCTCTCTGCCTCCTGCCATGCCTCTGTCTCCACTCAGGGGTCTCGGTCTCTCTCTCGTCTCTCCACCACCACCATCTCTCACCTCTGTCTCCACTCCTGGTCTCGTCCTCACCATTGTCTCTCACTCCTGCCTCTCAGGGCCTTGTCTCTGTGTCTCTCGGCCATGCCATGCGGCCCTGTCCTCTCTCCCTCCACTCTCTGTGGGTCTCTCTGCCTCTCCTGGGTCTCTCTCTGTCTCTCTCTCCATCCATCCCTCTCTCTCTCGTGTCCTCCTCTCCATCTCTCAGGTCCTCTCTCTCTCCTCCTCATCCTCCTGACCTCATCTCTCTTCCTCCATCTGTCTCTCTCCCTCTGCCTGGTCCTCCATCTATCTCAGGTCTCCTCCTACCCCATCTCCTCTCTCGGGGTCCTCTCTCCTCCACTCATCCTCTGTGTCTCTCCTCTGCATGGAAGCCCATGACCCTAAATGTGGACCATCCATGTCCCTCTCTCTGTCTCTCTCCTCCTCCTCTCTCTCTCAGCTCTCATCCCTCCCTCTCCCTCTCTTGGGTCATCTCAGTTCCTCCTATCTCTCTCCCTTGGGAATCCTCTGCCATGGCCAGCTTCTTTGTCTCTCTCTCAGTGTCTCCTCTCGGGGTCTCTCACTCCTCCTCCTCTATCAGGTCTCCCTCTCTTGGGTCTTTCTCTCACTCCTCATCCATCCATCTCCTCACCCCACAGCCTAGGCCCGTAGGCCATCTGCCCTCTGCCCTTAGCCCTCCTCTCTCTATCTCTCTCCACTCCTCCCTCTCTCTCCCTCTCTCTCAAATTATCTTCATCCTGCCCCTCTCCCTCTCTTGGGTTTCTCCTCAATCCTCCTCCATCTCTCTCACTCACTCCTCCATCTCCTCCGCTCTCCTCTCTCCCTCCTCTCCAGCTCTTTCCGTCTCCTCTATCCTAACCCTATCCCACCCTCTCCTCTCTCCAACTCTCTTTCCTCTCCCACATTTCTCTCCCTCCCTCCCTCTCTCCCTCTCTCCCTCTCCCACTCTCCCTCACTCTCTCAGGATTCATCCTTCCCTCTCTCCCCACTCTCTTCCTCTTCTACTCTCTCCCTCCCTCTCTCCACTCTCTACCACCCTCTCCCACTCTCTCCCACCCTCTCCCTCCCTCCCTCCCACTCTATCCTACTCTCCCACCCTCTCTGACCTTATCCCACTCTCTCAAGTCACTCTCTCACACACTAACTCCATCTATCTCTCTCCCCTATACCCTTAACCATGAAACCCTAAACCCTTATAACCCTCTACCATAAACCCTTAACCCTTAAAACCTCTACCATATGCCCTATACCCTAAAAATTTAACCCTTTAACCTTCAACCATCTACCATTAACCCTTAGGTCTATGTGTACACAAATCGGATATCAGTTTCAAATCGGATATCCAATTTGAAATGGATATCTGATTTGGAAAACTAGGATTGGTGTTTGCTTTGGTGGTGTGTACTGACACCCGAGCCTAAAAAAAGTCAACACGGTATTTTCGTGTCTTTGGGTCGATGAAAGACGTGTTTTTTTCCTCATTGCCACTTTTTGGCCCACCATTATCCTGCACATACCCTTGATCTCTATGTAAACAAAGGTATTGCATGCAATTTCATTGGTTTTTCTCTTTGTGTAAATAAAGGTCATACATGCAATATGGTTGGTCTTGTATCTCCAAGTAAAAAAAATATATTGAATGTAATGTCATTGGTCTTTCATCTCTAAGAAACAAAAGTATTGAATTTAAATTGTTGGTCTTACTTCTCTGTATGAATAGAGGAAGGAAATATAACATCGTCAGCCTTCTATTGTATTGAATAAAGGATAACATCATCATTGTATCATATATTCTTAATTTCTATAAAAATATAGTTTTCATTTTAAATAAGTATCAGTTTATGAATAGAAGAAATATCAAACATGTTAAATAGGTATCGGTTTGTGCATAGGGGAATGATAGATATATTAAATGACAGTGATAGGAAATATTGTTTCCAAGTCTAAATAATGGTATAGCTATGAAGGTATCAACCTATAAGTAATGACATCACTATTATTTATTCCCTCATAAAAAATAAAGTGTTAATGTTAGTAAGTACTAAGCATAAATAAGAGGCTTGAATGAAGAATGATTTGGTCTAATATTTATACCTATCGTTATAAAATGAACAGGGATTAAAACCTTTGAGTCGTGATATATATAAGGATGTAAGCCTAATGCTATGCTTTGAATCGTACTAAAGTGAAGAGATAGCACTCTCTCGACCTTATAAGGGGTTGAGAGTGATGGTTATATTATTAATATAAATATATATTGGTAACTTGGCTGAGAAATCCTGTGATGATCTTTTATACTTGAATATGGCAATAAAATGTGAATTTTATTAGATTACATATACATATACATATACATATATATATACATACATATACATTTACATATACATATACATATACATATACATATATATACACATATACATATACATATACATATACATATACATATACATATACATATACATACACATACACATACTTATACATATACATATACATACACATACTTATACATATACATATACATATACATATACATATACATACATATACATATACATATATGTATAGATACATATACATATACATATACATATACATATACATATGCATATACATAACTTACACATATGCATATACATATACATACATATACATATATATACATATATATATATACATATACATATACATATATACATATATACATATATACATATATACACATATATATACATATATATATATACATACACACACACACAAACACACAAACACAGGATCTAACTTTTGCATACATAGTCTAATGCATTCATTGTTTCATTGTAATTGCGAATGCATAATTGGAAGGATATTATTGAATGGCTTCCTTAAATTGTGATCATGTGCTTCGAAGCTCTCACCATAGTTTTGTGCACTATTTGGGTGTTTTTCAATGTATCAATTTTTAATAGACACATTGTACTGGAACAACCCAAACAATTTTTGAACTTTGCTATGAACATGTTGCACATACTACATTATAAAATGCTTTGTTATTAACATCTAAATGCTATACCATTGAATACTATAGTTCAATTCTATTGGGTTATTTTTGAGTATTTTTGGGTTTGATCAACATAACACCAAAGATGTCCAGACATGTTAACTGGTTATTTGAAATAGTTCTATGCACTATTTTTGCTATTTTTCAATGTTTTTAGTTATGATAAATAAATTGTAGTGGCACACTATAGAAAATTTTATAGCTTTGCTATGAACATGTTCCACATACTATACTGTTAAATGCTTTCTTATTAACAACATCTGATTGCAATGTTGCAGAATGCTATGAATTCAAAGCTGGTTGTTTCTTTGCAGTGTACAAAGACAAGTTCAATCGACGAAAATGTACTTGATCACACAAAATAGATAAAAGGAGTAAGGGAAACAAAGGTTGCAAAGGAATGTTTTTTATGTGTTGAAAAAGATCAATGTGTATCTAATTCCACATCTATATGCTTTACCAAGGTCATCCATGTGTGTTGATCTAGGTGGATCCAGAAGACCTCAAAATTTCACAGTCTCAGAATCAGCCGAAAATAGTCTTAGATCGAAGAGCTCGTTGACACAATCCTGACACAACTTGAATCACATCAAAAGGAGGTCGTATGTGAAAGTTACGCTTAGTCAAAGGTCCGGTCAAATAGGGTACTAGGGGCTGACAAGAAGCAAAAAAATTGATCATCTCATAATTCATCAAAATTGGTGTCAAATTGAAGGTCTCGTTGAGATGATTCCGACAAAGTTCGTTTCGTCAAAAACGGAGATCGTATGCTCAAGATATTGGCAGTCAAAGTTTGGTTGATTTGAGGGTACAGATGATGACGTTATCATGCTGACATGTCAGTCCGTACTGTACGGAATCTACATGGAAGAATTCTGACCCAACACGTGGTAGGTGACTCACTGTATGGACCAATCAGCGATTGACACGTGCCCGTCCATACCGGTGACATGGCTCTCCGTACCCTGATGTGGCATCGTAGTGGCAGACAACTCAGCAACAGTTAGCGACATGCAGGCAGTCTCATCAGTATCCCTGGTGAACAGAAGTTCGACACGTGTCCCTTGCATTTGGTGAATTGGTTAGTTTGTTTTAACAAAATATAATGGTGGGGCTCAACGCCGTGATCTTCGCGGAAGTAGGCGAGCCATTAGCCGTTGTGCCTGCCACAGGATTTCAATAGTATTGTGACAGGGGTTGTTTTTATTGTTTAACTGTTCGGTGGCTAGTGGTAGAATGTGGTCGGCAGGGTTGGAACTGTCGACCACCAAATTAGTAAAATATATAGCCACTGGTAGACTACGCGACAGTTGTTGATCTTATATAGGCCATAGTTTTGTTTTGTTATAGAACTGTTAGCCGAGCCTTAACCAAATGGCTTATTAAGCCATAACCAATTAAAACTATCTCTAACAATCTAAACCAAAAGCTAAACGAAGACAAAAGAGATGTTGTATGAGTTGGTAAGGGATTTAAGTCATTAATATTTTTGTTAAGCCTATTTAGGCTAATTTCATGTATAAAAGAAGGGGGAATGTAGCTCTTAGGTGTTCAAGGAATGCAGGTGACATAGTGGAGTTGGATGTTTTTTATAGAGAAAATTTTGATCTTTAGATGTCTGAAGGAGACTTGTAAGGTGGATTTGCAAGGTGTTGTCTACACCAAAAATTGTAATTTGTAAGGAGAGATTGTGAGGAGCTTATGTTGGTCTTGGAGGCTTGATATTGTAAAAAGGTTGCTGACTTCGCGATATCAATAAAGCAGTCCTACGATTGAGAAGCAGACCCGGAGACGTAGCTCATCCTGAGTGAACTTCGTTATCAAAGCATGATCTCCCTTCCTCTTTTTGTCTCATTATTCTTTCAACATTTTGATTCCTTAAGTTCTTAGCTTATGTTTTCTTGAATTTGGATTTAAGTGAACTCTACTTGTAATAATTTCAACGGTTTAGACACAATCACGCATTACTGCTGCGATCAGGGAATAAATTTGTATTGGATTAAGTTTTCAAATAACTTTAATGTCCTAGTTTACAGATCAAGTTGGTATCAGAGCCCGTTCTGCAGGATAATTGCAGGTGGTGAATGTTAACCAGGTTGAAACTAAAGCAAGGTGAAGGTTCACTTACAGAGATCAACCCAGAGATTGGGAAACGAAGGAATTTTCCACGATCAGAGATGGCAGCTGAACAAGAAGTTCCAGAAGTTGATGAAAAGGAATTTTGAAAATCTTTTCTTGACATGAAGGTAATGGTGGAAGTTCTTTTCTAGGAAAGGCAAGAGCATCACAAGAAAAAGGAACGCAAGAACAGAAAGGAGGAAAATGAATCTACTTTGAAAGAGGAGAAAGGTAAAGGAGTAGGAGGTGGTAGTGACCCTCCTGAACCTTCTTCCCCATCTTCTTCTTCATCCTCTTCATCTTCTTCTGAAAGTTCAAAACATTCTTCACAAGGAAAAGTGGCACAAAAACCAACTAATTCTCCTTTATTGAAATTAGATGTCAAATTTGAGTTGCCTATGTATAATGGTGAATTGGATGCAGGGAAATTGGATAACTAGCTTAAGCAGATCGAAGTGTATTGCAGGGTTCAATAGATCTTGGATGAATCTTCTAAAATCCAGCTAGCCACTCTTCGAATGGGAGGCACTGCATTGGTTTGGTGGGAGAGTAAGATTCAAGATGATCTTGCTACACACGGTAAAATCATTTCATTTTGGTATGAGTTTACTTCTACCTTAAAGAAACAGTTTTATCCTTTGGGTCATATGCAACAAGTTGTTATGGATTGGAAAAACATAAGACAGGGTAAAGGACAAATAGTTCAAGAGTATACACAGGTGTTTAGGAAGAAAGCACTTACTCTTGGTATTCCTCTTTATACGCAAGAAACTTTATTAAAGTATATAGGTGGATTGCATTAGCATTTGAAACATACAATTCTTATGTTTAATCCAACTAAATTTGATGAAGTGTGTGTACAAGCAACCCATATTGAAGTAGGTGGAAGGAACATAAGTTTCAGTTCAAAACAGGAATCTGTTCCTCCAACTGAAAGCAATAAGGGTAAGGAGAGGAAAGCAGCTATTGTGAAGAAAGAGGAAGGTGAAAAGCCTACTTGTTCGCATTGTCAGAAGCAAGGGCACACAGATGCAAAGTGTTGGAAACTGCATCCGAAATTGAGGCCAAAGTGGTTTAAGGATCCGAAAGGTAAAAAAAAGACTACAGCTATTGTTCAGGATCTTGGATTAGATTCTGATGATGAAACAAAGATTTTAGTTGTAGGTTTGAAAATGATATTAAGAACTCTAGCCTCAACATAGATTGTCATCATTTAATAATATCACAAGTCACACACATAATTTACATCCACAATATATTATTTCGTGCTAGTTTCAACCTAAGCATATACCTCATCTAAACCTTCCTCAACTCCCTTAATCTCATATATCTTCAATGGTTTGTATGGTGAATTTTAGTTACAATTACTTATGGTATGAAAATTACTCCAGAAGTTGAATATGTAGGTTTTAGAATATGTAATTGAATTTTACATACATGTATACGAGAGCATTTGCAACTACCTATGAAAAATTCCTCTACCCTTTATGCTTTGATGAATCTCCATACATTGTTCAAAAGCTCCCATTTGGCATAGGCTGGGAGGATTCCAGTAAAGGTTGTGGAGTTTGGCTATTATATAATATGTAAGAAATGTTAAATATAATATATAATACTTGATGTAATATAATATAATATATAATAATAAGACAATGATATATTATATAATATATTGTATATTATATAAAATTTATAATGTGGTTGCGGATGTTTTGACCAATATTGGGCAGTCCTTTCATAATTGGAGGTGTTGGCACCATTTGAACAATCTTCCCAATAACATTCGTGATTTGATCTGCAAAGTGTTTTCTCCTAGAAATGATTATGTTGGTCTGATTTGGGGAGTGAATGTGGTGGTTGTTTTCATAGACGACTTAGTCTTGGTGTTGTCCTTAGTGGTCGTTGTTTTTATTTTTGGTTGTTGGGGCTCACTTTAGTTCTTTTTTCTGCTAGCTTTGACCCGCCTTTGCTTTCCCTTAGTTGGGATTTTCTTCTTTTGGATCTGTTTGTCTTGTGAGCCTTGGTTCCTGCCTTGGTGGGCCGTTGTATGGGATTGGCACCCTCCTACCTCTTACTATATCAAAAACATTTATATAATATAATATATAATTTATAAATATATATTATATATTTGTATTTATAATATATTAAAGTTAGTTTAGATTAAATCGAATTATATATTATATTATAACTTTAAATCTATAATATACATTTATATTATATAATATATATCATTGTTTTATTATTATACTATATAAATAAGATTATATAATATAATATATTATTTTTAATATAATAATATACAATATAATGTATTTATAAAACATAATATAATATAAAAAATGTATAATGTAATACATATATAAAGTATTAAAAAGTAGAACTCAAAATATTGGGGTTTTTTTGGTCTAGTCTTGTAGACTAAAAATTGTATAGATAACGACAAACTAGAACGGAAGGGAACGAGAAACATGTATTAGGAGAGACCTGCTAGTGTATATATTTCATACACATAGGCTTTAAGCCTACTTAGACATTCCATTGACACTTTCTACATGAGGTATCAATGTTAGTTAAGAGTTTTAGAGGTGTCAACTCACTTTCGACATCTCATGCTACTTTTATGGTAGGCAACTCACCACCACTCCATGTATGAGGAGTCTTGTCCTCATTTCATGGAGATCAGGTGCCTTTCTCCTACTTATGTATGTATGTCTTGTGATCTAATTCATTGGTCAACATCATATAGTTTTGTGTTCATTTTGCTTGTTATCTATTCTCTAATATTGCAGGTTCTTTCATGGCATTAAAGTTGGACAAGGTTATTAGCAAGCCATAAGGTGAATCATTCATTATATTATTTTAAGCCCTTGGTCATATGGTATTTTATCCCTTGGTTCTTTCCAACCCAAGGGGGCTTAAAATTTCACTTATTTTTTCCTCTTTCTAATTTTTTGGTGCTAAAATTTCTTTTCTAAAAATTTGAAAATTTATTTTTGCAAGAAGGCAATTTTTTGTAAAGGTTGAAATTTTTCAAATCACTATAAATTTTGCTTGGTAGCTTCAATTTGAGTGTCTTTTTTTTGCAGATTTCTACAAAACAACTATCTAAAGTCTAGCAGCATTGAGTCTAATGTTACTATACTACCCCTAACACCTTTCAACTATCATAATTGGAAGATGAAAGTAATTCTTGTGCTTAAGAACAAAGGTTTATATAGGGTAACTATAGGAATAGAGAAAGAACCTACAACAACTAAAGACAAAGAAATTTTTTTCAATAAGTGTGATCAAGCATTTGGCTTCCTATGTTTAAATTTGTCTTCTGAATTGTTATTCTATGTTGAGAACTTGAAAACACTCAACGGAGTTTGGGAAGCTCTAAACAAACTATTTGGGAAAATTGATGAACTTAGAAGCCACAAGTTGGAAAATCAACTCTTAGGTCTTAGTCCTAGAAGTTTTTCAACTTCACAAGACTTCTTCACTAAATTTAAATCTTTAAAGTTACAATTAATAGATTGTGGAATTGACAAGAAAGAGGATGAATTAATCCCTTTTTTACTTTCCAAGTTAGGTCCATTTTTTAATTTTTGTATTAACTTTCTACTCTACTAAATGTGCTCTTAAAGCCTCATGGTCAATTCCCACACTTGATAAATTTATTGCTAATCTCATAAGGGAGAAAGAAAAGCTAATTCAAATGGGCACTTTGAAGTCTACTAAGCCTCAAGCACTACTTGTAGGGAATGAAACATAACAAACTTCAAAAGGAGAGAAGAACACTAAAAAGGACAAGGAAGTTAAGAAAGAAGGAAAAGCTGACAACTCCAAAATGGATAAATTTTCTCAAAGTAAGCCAAAATTACTAAGAAAGCTAAATGTGCCTTGTGTAAAAGAACTGGACATGATGAACATATATGTATGAGGAAAAAAATTGAGTCTCTTACATATATTCTCAAAATGAATAATATACGGCTACCAGATTCTATCAAGGCATCTTCATCAACTCAAGAAAACACTAAGGACAAAGAGAAATCAAAGGGAAAAGCCTTAGTTGCTACAACATCTTCATATCCATCATGGATTATAGACTCAGATGCTTCACACCATATGGGTTCTTCACAGTTTATTTTTCATCCTTAGAGCCATCCAATATGTCCACAATCACCTTAGGTGATGATACTCCAACATTAGTAAAAGGGAGAGGATTTGTTGAAGTTGAAGTAGGAAATTTTTAAAATGTTCTAGTGTTCCTTCACTTTTAACTAGTCTCCTTTCTGTGTATCAAATAACTCATTTAGGGAAGGGTGTGGAAGTGCGCTTCTCTCCAAATTTAGTTGAGATAAGAGAATTGAAAAGAAAAAAATTGGTTGAAATAGGGGAGGCAAATCAACAATCCAAATTATATATTTCTCCAATTTTTCCACATATATTTCTCCAACAGCACTACTAACTCATTCAGATGAAGTTAGAAAATTATGGCATGAGTGGTTTGGCCATCGTAACTACCACTATCTTGAGCAACTATGTCAACATAATATGGTCAAGGGATTACCTTTAGGTTAAATTTTCTAAGAGGATTTGTGAACGTTGCGCACTTGGAAAACATCCAAAAGAAAAATTTGACAAAGGAAAATCATGGAGGGCAACACAATTTTTAGAACTTGTTCATAGTGATGTTTCAAGGGATTTCCCCATCCATCTTTTACAAAAGCTAGATATACATTCTCACCTGTATCAATGCTTTCTCATGTTTTACATGGGTCTACTTCCTTAGGAAAAAAATAGAAGTATTTTAATATTTTCAATATTTCAAAGCTCTTGCTAAAAATAGTCAACTAAAGTCGTCAAATTTCTTCGAATAGATAATGGGGGTTAGTATGTCAGCAACCATTTTGAGTGGTTTTGCATAGCAGAGGGGATAGATTTGTAGTGCACAGTTCCATATACCCCCCAACAAAATGGTGTTGTTGAATGAAAAAATAGATCTTTAAAAGAGATGGCTAATTGTATGATTCACTCTAAGGGCCTCACACCATCATACTAGGAAGAAGTAGTTAACTATGCATGTTACATTCAAAATAGAGTTCCTCATAAAGCCTTGAAGGGTATCACTCCCTTTGAATCTTGGATAGGATGGAAACCAGTAGTTGATTATTTTAGAGTCTTTGGTTCCCCTGCCATAGCACACATTTTGAAAAAACATCACAAGGCTATGGATCCACAATCCAAACCTTGCATCTTTGTTGGATATCCAAATGGTGTAAAAGGTTATCACCTACTCCACCCTACCACATGATTTGTTTATTGAGAGAAGTGTTAAGTTTCAAGAAACATCTCTTGAAACTGTACTTAACATTTCTCAACATATTATGGACTCACCAAATCCTAATTATAGTATTGATGATTCAAATCATTCTCAATAGATTCCTAGTGCAATATCTTCTTCTTCTTCTAGTTCTCACAATGATGACAATGATGAGGGTTCATCTTCATCCAGTTTAGGGATCGCATTGGAAGTTGATATTTTTGCAGCAGACTCATCCACATCATGAATTGTAGAAAATACATGGGAACATAATCCAATAGATGATACACAACTTCAGACATATTTTTTAGGGGGATCCACATGCCTTCTTTGCTTTAATTTTTTATCCATGGATATTTAAAGAGGCATCATGCATACCTAAGTGGGATATTTCTAAGGATGAGGAATATGATTCCTTGATTAGAAATCACACTTGGGATTTGACTTCACTTCCTAAGGGAAGGAAGATAGTTTGATGTAGATGGATATATTGAACTAAATTTGTAGTAGATGGATTAGTTGATAAATATAAAGCATGGTTGGTTTCCAAAGGTTTTTCACAAGTTGCAAGCATTGACTATACAAAAACCTTTGCACTAGTTGTTAAGACGGCTTCAATTCGACTCACACTAGCTATAGTCACAACACATGGATGGGTTATACATCAAATGGATGTCAAGAGTTCCTTTCTTCATCGACACCTTGTGGAAGAAATCTACATAGAACAACCACCAGGGTTTGTTTAAGATTCATCCTTAGTTTGTAGACAAGAAATTTCTCTATGGTCTCAAACAAGCTCCTAGTGCTTGGTATGCCAAGATGGATTCCTACCTCCTATCTTTAGGTTTTACTAGATTCCATTCATATCCTAATGTGTATCTATTACGGTAGGATGATTCAATTTTGATATTGATTCTATATGTTGATGATCTTTTGATTACTGGGAGTACTTCATCTGCTATTGCAGTAGTGAATTCATCACTTCAGGATAGATTTGACATGACAAACTTGGGTTTATTACACTACTTCCTTGGTATTGAGATTTCATAGTTTGATTCAAGCATCACTCTTGCACAACCTCAGTATACTCTTGATCTACTTGCATAGTTTCACATGAATACTTGCAAACCATCTTTGACTCCCTTTCTATCTAGAGTCAAGCTTGAGACTTCCTATACTACATCATTGGTTGATGCTACTTTGTATTGACAGCTTGTTGGTAGTCTCATATACTTGACTCATACTAGGCTAGATGTTGCATGTGTAGCTGGTATGGTTTCAATATTTATGCAAGAACCTCATGAGCTACATTAGAAAGTAGCTAAGAGGATCCTTCATTAACTTCATGGTACTCTTGGGTTTGGGATTCATTATAGAGTTGGTTCTTCAGTTGACTTGGTTGGTTTTACATATTAAGATTGGGCTCGTGACATTGAGCATCGCAAGTCCATTTCAGGTTATAGTTTTTTCACTTGGTTCAGGTCCTATTAGTTAGTCTAGAAAGAAGTAGAATGCTATTGCTATATCATGGGTGTGTCCAAGAAGTTGAGTTCACTTTTTGGCCAAAAAGTGGAAGTGTTTTCCTTTATTTTTTCAAAATTTGTCTCCTTTGACCTAAGAATTTAAAGCACTTAAAGATTGAATCTTAAAAAAAGTTAATAATATTCAAAATGTAGTACTCTAAGTCTAGTTTCCAAATATGTAATTTATTTTAATACCTAGATGATACAAATTGATTTTCAATAGGCATGTCTAAATACCACTATTTAAAAGTCACTTTTTTTTACCATACCATGCACGCATACGTCATCCATCTTTTGACCTAAATAATTGTATTTTTCTAAATCCTTTTGGGGAAAGAGTTGTAACACACTGAAGAATGTGCACGATATTTTTTTGTAATTTTTTAATATACTTTTTATTAGCCATAATTGTCGTTTTGATAATTCCTCGTGTACATCACGCATAAGATGACCTAAACTTATTATTTTTTGATTTTTTAAAAAATTGAAAATAATTGTCTAAAGAATGTGCACATATAATTATATATATATATATATATATGTATATATATATAAAATTATATGTGCACATTCTTTAGACAATTATTTTCAATTTTTTAAAAAAGCAAAAAATAATTAAAATACATTCTTGGGAGGGGCATCCTCCATTGGGTGGTAATGCTAAGCTTTAAATGGAACTTGACATCATCTGTAGGCGTGCATTGGCTCCAAGGTGGTGGATAACATTGAAAAATATTTCAGTAATGGGGGTGTCAAATGGATTTGGAAAAAGTTTGATGGTTTGTATTTTGATGTTGTGGCGAAGGATCGTCTAGTGACTTGGCTGGATGAGAGGCATATAAAGTTAAACAAGCAATGTGCTGAAATAGTGTGGTGTGGGGCTAAATCTAGAAAATACTCAATGAAATTAGGGTTTTAGATACTAAATAAATTAAGAGAGTCAACTGATTGGCGTAAGGATTTATGATGTGGAATTCATATCCTTCCTAAGGCGGGAGAATTTTTTGGTTGGTGTTAAATGAGAAGATTCTGACAAGAGAGAGGTTCCAAAAGATAGGAATACTTAGGCCATCCAGATGCTCTCTATGTAAGTAAGAGGAGGAATCTTTTGAACATTTTCTCTTTAATTTCTTGATGGCTGCCATGTGCTAGGATTGGCTACAAAGTAAACTTAATTGGAGTGGGTCAAGGAATGCAAATTTGAGACACTTTTTACATAGCTGGCCTAATGTTTATTCAGATCATTTAGGGGGTGGCATTTGGGTTTGTACTCCTTCCATATTGGTGTGGTACCTATGGAAGGAGTTCAATCGAATAATTTTAAAGATAAGGAATTATCAATTAATGAGCTTTTGGTTAGGATCAAACAGGCACTAGTTGAAACTTTCAATTGTAGGGTTCCCAAAATGAGGACGATCAAACTCACCAAATGGGATGATCATATTGGTAAACAATGGTTGAGACTTAAGGTTCTGATTACAGTTGGATCATTGGTGGGTCATGGGGTGGTAGCTAAAAAGAGAAGGCTGGCCAAATGGATGGCTCCTCCAAGTGGCAGACTCAAGTTGAACTTTGATGGTGCGATGAAGGGAAACCCTGATCACTCTAGATTTGAATGTGTTGCTAGGGATGAACATGGCAGAGTTGTTTGGGCGTTGGCGAATTTGAATGGCATCTCCACACATAATGAGGCAGAGTATAGGGATTTAGTCAAAGTTATGGAAGAATGTATCAAAAGAGACCAATTATCCATAGAAATTGAGGGTGATTCGAGCTCATATGTATTAACAGTATAAAGAAAAAATAAAGTCTCAACTAGAAGCTAGCAAAAATGGTAAATTTGGCATGGGATTTCTTGGACAAGATGAATTTCTCTATTTCCCATGTATATTGAGAGGCTAATTAGGTGGGTGATTGGTTGGCCAACTTTGAGATTACTATGGATGGGATGGAAGGTACATTGATTGATCCCTCAAATTATGCAAGTTGTTTGGCCATCCTAGAAAATGATATACATATCTTGTGAAGTGAGTTTCATAATTTTTTCACTCTAATCCGATGTTTTGGGAGTGTTGTGTTGGTCTAGGTGTTTGAAGGATTGTGGTTTGGTGTCCCTTAGTTTTCTAATGTTGGGATCGAAGTTGGTTGTCATTAGTGTCAGGTTCAAGATTTGATTACAGGAGTTGGGTTTGACCATGATCTCGGCGACTAAAGTTGGGACTTTTCTTTTACGATTGCTTGATGGGTGTGGTGGTGGGTTGGTTGGCTTATGAATTTTTGGAGGAGAGTTCTTTCCTTCTCTTTCCATGGTGGTGCCTATGGTGATGTTGGGGATGATGTGCAACTATGTGTCTAAGTGTAAAGATATTTTTTACCATTGTTGCTCTTGTCCTTGAATTTGTTCTATGGGTGGTCTTGTGGGTAGGATATTACTGCCACATGCTTCTAAGAACATTGTAATGATCGAACTTGTTTCCATCTCCTTGCAATATGTTGATAGTTTCATCGGTGGTGTTTTGAGGTCTATGTTGTGAACATGTGGGAATATTGTTGTCCAAGACCCTTGATTTGTATAAGAAGGTTGAAAAAAGAGATTTGCAAGCCATTGAGGCTCATGTTGGGGTGAATGGGGATTTTTTTTCTCCATCATGGATTGTTCACCTTACTGATTGTGTTTATGGCCTAGTGTTCATTATGCTCATGCTCATGTAATTTTACTTTTTGATGCAATATAGGGAGCCACCCCCTTAGGTTGTGTTTATAAAGAAAAAAAAGTTATTAAAATACTAAAAAACCCTGATATTTCAAGTTTATGGACCAGTTTCATAAAAAAAAAATTGAACAATAGAAAAATAATCCAATTGTAAAAAATATTACATGTTTGGAATCTACATAATCTCATTTATAATAGGTTTTAATTTTTTCAAAAAATTCTACAAAAAATGACTTCAGACATATGTCAAAAGTCACTCTTTTCTACTAACACTAACATAACCTTCAAGTTGCATGTCAAAGTAGGTCCAAAGCTAAGGGTCGGCTCCCCAATACTTTTTTCAGACCTGAAACCCATAGCAAAAACCAAGCTGAAAAGTTGAAATTTTTATAAACAGGATCCCGTTTGTTTTTTTTTTAAATTAAGCCTTTATGAAACAGGATCTCGTTTTAGAACATGATCTCATTTCTATAAAACGAGATCCCATTTCTTAAAAATGGGATCCCATTTTTGGCTTAGGGTCCTGAAGTGAAACAAGATCTTGTTTGCTAAATAATGAGATCTTGTTTCATTTTTCTTGATTTCAAGTTTTTTTCTAAGTCTAAAACTTCCACTAGAAATGAACTCATCTTCTTGCATTTACCCTCATCCATAGAGACAGAGTTTAGGGGGGCTATTAAATCATCTACTGAGGCTAGATGGATTCAAGAAATTCTTTTTGAGTTTGGTATTCCTTTCAGGCAACCCACAGTCATCTGTTGTGACAACTAGAGCACCATTCAGTTATGCAAGAATCTAGTTTAGCATCAATGAACCAAACACATAGAGATTCATATACATTATATTTGAGAGTTGATTTATGGAAAGATCATTGACTTAGTCTTTTTCTAGTATTTAGAGCAAGTTGTTGACATCTTCACCAAACCCTTTACTAAGAGCAAGTCCATCATCTACGAGCTCTTCTTGGTGTGCAGTCTACATCAACAGTAGCATCATCCTTGGGGGGATTTCTAGCCTTTTTCTCATCTTATCATCCTCTTTTTGGAGGATAGTTTTTTCCTAGTAGTTTTTTTTATCTTAAGTTCCATTTTTGAGAGATTGGATTGTACATGGGTACCTTATTAGGCCTCATAGTTGGGACCCATTTCTTTTGCATTGTAAATGGGTACCTCACCAGGCTAGTAGTTGGGACCCATTTCTTTTATGACCACCTAAGTTATGATTAAGGGGGGTGTTAGTGTATATATTTCATACACATAGACTTTAAACCTACTTAAATGTCCCATTGACACTTTCTACATGAGGTGTCAATGTTAGTTAGAAGATTTAGAGGTGTTGACTCACTTTCAACACCTGATGCTACTTTTGTGGTAGGCAACTCACCACCACTCCATGTATGAGAGTCCTATCCTCATTTCATGGAGATCAAGTGCCTTTCTCTTGCCTATTTATGTACGTCTTTTTGATCTAATTCATTGGTCAACCTCATACAGTTTTGTGTTCACTATGCTTGTTATCTATTCTCTAATATTGTAGGTTCTTTCAAGACATGAGCCACACTAAGAAAACATCACTTATTGTGTGTTGTTTAAGTCCAACCTTCATATGTAGTTCAAAATAGAATGGAAGTTAAGAAACCACTTTATGATATTTTAAATAGATATATGTTCATAATTGATTTCATTAATGTTTGAAATATTATTATTATATCACAAATAACTATCTACTATCAAAATATATTTAGATTAAAAATTTAATAATATTTGTATTGTAATGGTCAAAAATTATTTTTAATTTAATGTTGTATTTAATTTGGTGTAATCTCTTAATATATTATATAGTTATAAATGACATTTGTTTGTATATAGTTAAGTGTGTGAATTTAGTCTTGCAAGTGCACCCAATATTATGTTTATTGTTTATCCTATATTTATGAGTATGCATGCAATCCTAGTCAAAATATCTTATCTATATGATTTTGATTGTTAATCCAATCATTATCCATTATTCAATCAGGTACTAGATATAGATTCAACTTGGTTGCCTTACCCAAGTCACATCTACAGGTGTCAGGCCCATGTGAGGCCATCCTCACAATGATGATCTTGATCCTATTAATTTTTAAAATATAATCAAACATTCATCCAACTAGCCCCATTATCACACTTTAGTCCCATCTTGACTATTAGCTTTATGTATAAATTTTTTTTTATTTCTATTTGTTCCATATGCCAACATAGTAAGAATTGTTTTTTATGTAATTATTTGTGTAGGCATAAACATTTCCCAAGAAGTGAGAGTTTCAAGTAGTTTAATGACTAAGTTGGGAAAGGAACAATAAATAGAAATTTACAAAAAAATAAAGAATTTTGGATTATTATTTGACTTATCATGATATGAATGATGTGGGAAAACTATTGTACAGACAAGGATTTTTGGATTTAAATTAGGTTGACACTCTTGATTAATGAAGGCCAACAAATGGTTATTTGTATTCCATTTGGAGTAGTCAATGAGATGGGTAAATAATAGTAGACAATTGCACTATCCACGACTAAAATAACTTAGTATATGAAAAAAGCACATGCTTGCAAAGAAGCAATGTGGTTACAAAGACTAGGCAACAACATTGGTTATAGGAATCATACAAAATTGAATTACGGTCGACTCATAGAGTGCAATTTATGTGGCTAAGAATATTATATATCATGGCTGAAATAGAGATGTGGATGTTCAATATCATTTTGATACAAAGATGATTGAGGTTTGGAAAATTTTAGATGGAGAAAATTGACACTTAGTTTTAAATATTATTGATTCTTTACTAAGACTATGAGTTTTGCTAAGTTTTTGTGATGCAAAGATGTAATGGAGCTATCACATTTCTGTAAATGAGGTTAACTTTTATCTATAGAGTAGAAAAAAACATCAGTTGTCTATGTGGCAATTGTAATGAGTTTCATATAGTATAATTTGGTATGAAGAATTTTCTTATTCCACTAGTGTTATATTCCAAACAATGTCATTTGGAAGAGAACTCACAACCACATAATTATAGTTATACTAGTATAATTATATATAATAATGCAAAGTGCACAAGTGCAATGATAATCAAGAGAACAATGATGTTCTCAGACATGCCTAGAGGTATCATAAGAAGATATCTTCATCAAGAGTCTCTATCCAATACCACAATCCATGGTCAATGTTTAGTTATGTAACAACCCTCTTCTTAATACTCAAGTGATCTCAAGAATTTACTAGAAGGTAAATAAACTTAGTAAACATGAGAGAGAATTTTTATTTTTATTTTTATTTTTTTTTAAACATTTGTATAAGCACAAAAATAAAGTACAATAGTACAACTTTTCTAGATAAATTCAAACTTGAATTCACATGTAATTGTAACTAGAATTCATTTATATCACAAAATATATACTTAGCATAAAGAATAGTTTTACCTCATAGGTTGATTTCCATAAACCATAACATGGAGTTCACTGCATCTGGAATGTTGATGTTGAACTTCACGATACTCAGTGAGTGTTTTGCTACAGAGGGAGAGCATCATCCTAGTGCTTTTCCTCCAATCGCGGACCCAAGTGGTCCCTCGCACACTTCCTAACTGGAAGTGCCCCGACCCTTCACGAAGGGTATAGATATAAGGAGTTCTCAAGTTTCACCATCTCAGTCCTAGTGATGTGTCCTACAAAACTCAATCGACCATACAACTCTAGATCCCTTCTAGCTAAGTAATGGTCATTCTGATTGGTCATTCCATCTAGACACACACCTCTGACTCGTCTTAGAACTATCCCATCCTATAGTTTTTCTTACTTTATTTGATATTCTAGACACAACTAGTCAGTATAGAAAATTCATTCTAGTCAGTCTGACTTAGAAATAATCCACAATTCATTATAAACATGTAATATAAGATTTAGATATTTGAAACCTTTTCAAAAGTCCCCTATTGTATTCTTGCAATATCTAGGGTTTATGACGTCCAGTCATTTACTTCTCAAGATTCAATACCAACATCTCGATGCATTTAAATTGAGTTTCAACACAATCAAAGAATCTCTTAAGGTGTTATAAAGACCTCCTGTCTTACTCAATAGCTTTCTCGACCTTACACTAACAATCAAAATATATATGTACAATGTCATATATGATTTAAGGTTTATAGATTTCCTACATCCTCCTTGTTTCAATACTAGGGTTCAACTTCTCTAACCCAACGCATGGAAATATCATCATCCTTGATTCTCCAAAGGTAATAACATAAGTATAACTAATTTTAAGAACAAAATGCCTCTAGTCTTTTCTAGACCACTTGACATTGTTTGAATTCACACTTTAAATACATGAATAAACATAGAATTCAAGCTATTCCTTCACCAATGTAATGTCTAAAATAATACTATCATTTCAAATCAATAGTCTTGATGTAAGTCAATCTTCCAACATATGTTGGGTTTCTATATCTTATAAGCATATAAATACCTAGGACATTTAATTCCACCAATAAACTAGGCAGGAGTTTAGTGCCACCAAAAGGACAATACAACTTTCCTCTTATCTATTCTCTCCTTATCCAACAAGGAGTCAACATATCCTTCAATTACACAAGATTCGTCTAGGATAACATAGTAACTATCATTAATAGTTAAACTCAACTATAGGGAATTTGGGTCTCCACGTCACCTTATTCCACTTTCTAATGATATCATAAGTCGAACCATATTCACCACCCTAGGTCTATCCATGGTTCTCAATTCCAATTTTAACTATTCCACAAGGTAGAATCATATCCGTGTTATTCTAGGCATACCTTACCTTGCTTAAATAGTGTGATTATGCATTTATTGCTGACTCAAATACCTTTAATGATTCATACACGTCCTTTATCCAAATTGAGCCATCATTTGGTTTGAGTGTCTTCGCATACTTTTGGGTTAAGAATGCATCGGCCATCAACCACGACATAGTATGAGTATCGATGTTTTAAGCTCAGTCTATGTGGTCATGAGCCAATACACAGTAAGGAACTTGATTTAATACAACTTGGCCAGTGGTTTCAAGCAGCATTGCTACAGCCAAGATTGCATTACAAAGAAGCTACAAGATTAACTCATCATTATGTTGCAATTCAAGCATTGGCAGGTCATTACCGAATACAATATACACACAAAGATATACATAAAATGTGGTCTACACACTACTAGGCTTACAACCACGAAGGCCTTTTTGATAACATAGAAAATTAACAGTAAAAAGCCATAGGGGTAAAATCTTTCATAATAGTTATTCATACTATCAGGTTTCATACCTGATTTCCTGTCGATAGCTCTAACACGAACCCGAGGTGTGCTTAGCTACTACTATATCAAACATTCTCCCTTAGACTCGCCTCCTTACTCAAGACTTCGCTCTGTTTGATTCTATCGACATTGTTAGTCGACGAATATATCAATTCTCAGCTATAATGGCCTCAACCATTGTTATAGTATGGATTATCATGTATTAAACTCGTCGGCCTTTGTGACCTTGAGCTACAGGTATAACGTGGTAAACATTGCAATGTAGATCGACTCTCACGACTATGATCTTTAGCATAAGAAGGGATTCAACATATTGAAGCTCAGCTTCCTGGCCTCAAGAAAAATCACGGAAAGGTACATAATATAGTAAATCTCAACCATAAGTCTCGACCTTAGGCACAGTGAAGAATGGAGAGCAATACGGCCCGATCGTAAGGTCTAGAGCCTTGTTAAAAGAAAAGAAAACCTTAAAAGATATTCAAACTTGACCATAAGGTCTGAATCATTACGATATAGAATATATCAGAGATACTGAACCACAGTAAAAATATCAACCCCCCTTATGATATGCATGTTACGGGAGTTCGATATAAAGGAACTCATAACTGAATATGTACACAAGATAACATCCTTTACTCTACCTAAGCACAGTCCTTCCAATTGCGAAGGTATTCCCTATTCCACCTCCATTTTCCTCCTGCTCTCTGTGTCTTTTCTTGCGAAGCTCCTGTTCATGAACAAACCAAGGACTCTTTGATGCACTCTCCTCTCCCATTTCTGTTACTTCCAAGACATTTTTTCTTTCCGAGGGATCCCTCTCTTCTGTTTTCTTCCCTTCCCCTGTAATAGTAGTGAATGAATTGCCTTCTTCCACAATCCCCGTAAAAGCCATAAAGTTACCTCCCCCGTAACCGCCTGGAGTGAGAGAGTGATGTTTTGAATTCCCCCACATAACTCCCTATCTCTCCCAACACATAACCATTTCTTGACCGATAGCAAAGGCCACTACCGGCGGTTGCAACAATACTCTGGCATGCGTGGGTGACTCAGCAAGTGACAAGGAGCAATTGATGATCATGCCCTCACCAAAGATTCTAAAAGTTGAACAATTTCTTCAAAATAATTTTCTCTTCTTAAATAAAAGTTGGGTCATATAGTTTAACTCTCAACTTATGTAGCCATTGCCAATTTAACATATATTTTAACATATTAATAATTTAAGAAATATTAATGTCATGGGAAAGGTTGACGATATAGGTTGTTATGTCGTCAAACTAGCATATTCATCAAAATGAACGAATTCAATGATGATCATCATAATGACTTCCTTTTGCAAGGAATCGGGCTATCATATTAGTTCCTTGACTTATTAAGCCAATTTAAACTATTATCCAGAATAGACAAAATGAACAATCAATTATGCAATTGATGACATGACATAAACTCGTTACGACATAAGAAGCATCGTGCTTGACAGAAAATTATCTTAGTCATAAAACAACTAATGTTCAACCTTGATGACATCACTATCCCCAAAACGACTAGGTACATTAAGCAACTAGAAATAGACTTAAGACCGTGACAACTTGTTTTACTCCTTGTATCTATTCCCTTCTCTCTAATGATGCTCTCCCTCCCTTTCTCGGAGGGCGGAAACCTGTTTCCTGAATGCAACTTGCAATCAACAACACAATACTAGTGTTTCAGTAATCATTTTCATAGTCCTCATGAGATCATCACATCTTGACCACTTTTAAACTCATGTCAAATTTTAGTCAAACAAACATGCCTCATGAAAACATTGATTTTTCTAGCCATTTTAACTAAACATCAAATCATTGAAACATGCATAATTATCTATTAATTACTTCAAGGTAAAAAGTAAAACATAGTTAAAGTTAGGGGTGTAACAGTTTAGTTGTAGTGTATGAAGACAACTACACCCATTCAAGTATATCATATCAATATTCTTTGATCAAGTGAGTAGCAATGGCTTATTATACATGTAGTGGTTGCTCAAATGGAGAATTCATGCTACATGTGATGTACAACATGTTGAAATAATGATATAGTCATGAAAAGGTTATGTGATTATCAGTATTATGCATGATAGTTGGACGATTAGATTATCAAAATTAATTATTGGATGGTTTTGTGGCTATATCTATGTGTGCACACAAATAAACCAAGGGTAGTGTTGGGAAAGGTGTGTTGTACACCTTGCATTATAATAATGTTACTAATATAAAATAAACATTTAATTGTGTTGCATCAAAGGATGATTTCATTGCATGGGTTGGGAATTCTTGGGGATAATTGTATGTTGTATGAGGTATTGGGATAACTATTGAATGAAATTTATCATATTGGGAAAATACGTATTATTGGGAATGTCTTAATAGTAAATATTTAATTTTGGGGTCATGGTTTAGTGAGCTAATTGTTTTGACACACATTCATTTTACCTAATTCTACTTAGTAGCTTTATGCAAGCTTGTCCTACAAAATCAAACATATGAGTAATTGTTGAGGTTGGCTTGTGTAACCTTTAGCTTGTAGGTTAGGGGTTGGATTGAGGATTTCATATAGTTTGCACATAAATGGAAGAATGGATTGGTATGTGTGACTACATGGTTCTCATTTTCTCAAGTTCACATGGAGGAATATAACTAAGTTGATTGATGCTTTAAAGGACTTGCATGGAGGCTTTGCAAGTGTATTTTGATTGTGTTCCTTGAAATAATACATTGAGTTTTGTGAGTGTTTTTGGAGGTTAAGCTTTTCCCTTGAGAGGATTTTCCCAAGGTATATTTGGGGTTCTCTTTAGTTTTTCTTTGTTATTCTTTTTATTATGAATTGTGAATACTTGTTTTTTCTTATTTCCCTTAGAGGCTTATGTGGAAATAGTATATAAAATTTTCTTTCACTTGTTATTAGATCTTAGTTGTTAGGTTGTAGGAGGAGGCATCTTCTCGGTATTGTTAACGGGCTTTGTGTGACAAAATTTTTTCCATAGTTGAATTTATTGTCTTGTAGAAAAATATTGAAGACACAAGGTTTTAGATGTTTTGCAAATCTAGGGTTCTACAAATTTTAGGTTTGTGTACTAATTTGGAAAATGGGTATTTGATTCTCTTGTTGTGATCGTTTTGGAGGTAATTTTTGTAGATGGCCTTTGAAGAAGAAGTGGACCTTGCTATTGAGTCTAGAAGGCCAAAATCCTATGGATCAACATAGAAATCTATAAGATTTGGAGAAGAAAAATTTTAGGATTTTTTTTTAAAGCATGGAGGAATCTTGATTATTGGATTGAACCATACAGTTGTATGGATCCATATTGTTTGTACAAGTTGTACACTATCATTACTCTAGTAGATCTATAGTATAGCTAAAACATTCCATGGATCATACTATCTATGAAAGGTGTTACCATCATCACATGGTTGGTAGAATTTGGTTGATTTGATTAGATTATTTTGGGTATAGGCATGACATCATAATTGCATCGATAAATTATGGGTCTATCACCAACATGGGACTATACAATTATAGGATTCTATGTAATTTAATGGTTAAATAAGGCCTAGTTCCATGGGCAACCAATAGTCTAATGTTTAGTTGCTGGTTGCAGGGGGCTAGCCTATTGGGGTTGGAACCTAGTAGTAGTGTCATGAGCCTTTGTTACTCCTCTAAGCCACACCACTAATGAGCTAGTAGTACCCCACTTTGCCACCACCCCAATTGTGTCACTTGTCATTTCCACTAATATTAGAATTTATAAGAAGATGTATAACATAGAAATTAGTGCAATGAATATAATTAATTAATTAGCATGAAAAAATTATGTAGGCCAAGCGAGTCACATCATCATGACTTAATTAATTATATCATAATTAATTAGATCTACTGGCTCTTTTTTTTTTCTTTCATTACCTAGCATACATGTTTAATGTATCTCACATGAATTCCAAAGTGGGGAGAAAATATAGAGGAGAAAAATGAATACCTTGACCTTTTATCCTCTTTTTTTACACTCATTTTTGGCCTTCTTGTGAATACATTGTCTTGATGGTCAAATTTTCCTACTTTACACATATGTTGACCTAAACCTAAATACTATTATCCAATATCCTACCTTAGTCATAAATATTCTATATTAACTCTCTTTGTGGTCATTTGTTACCTTGGACTTGACCATGGATCCATATATGACCCCTAGACTAGACCACCCTGATGATTGAGTCCTCCTAATTCAAATCTCACTTCTCACTTTCTTGACCTATTTTTTCATATATTTTAACCATTAAAACCATTGTCTTGTGTGCCAAATAATTTAAATTAAGAACCTAAGAATCTAGGATCACTTGTTTCTTTAAATAAAAGTATTAGTTCGTTAGCTCATGATTATATCATAAGATAAATGCTAAAACCAATTAATCAAAAATCACATTAAAAAATATTATACTATCATCTAGTAAATTGCATTCTTGTGTGGTGTTTCTTTGATGTTTATACATTGAAAATGTGGTTTGATTGCTATCAAGGAAGTTGAAAAGATTTTCATTTGTCCATAGCAAGCTCCTAAAGCTACTCTTCGGCACCTCTAAGTTTTATAAGTAGGTATAAATATAGGCAAATAGGTAATGGAGAACAAAAGTGTACATGATAGAACAACAAAACAACAAAAAACACCATATTAGGAAGACCAAATTGTAGGCAAGGTCCCATTTAAGAACCAAGCAAATATATTCTATATAGGTATGTAATAGTTAACAAAGTATTGATCCAATTTTAGAAGTCAAAATATGGTCATCAATCACATTTTATAAAAAAAATTAACTACCAACTACTCATGAAAGACAAATAGAACTAAGCACGTCTTAACTCTTTTCTTTATTAGTTTCACTTACAATATTAACTATTAATTTATATCTTTTCATTATAGACTAAAGTAGTGTAAGGTTTGTTTATTTTTCCACATGTATAAATAATTGTTAGGAGAATACATTAGTAATGGAAGGGGTATATAAAAATTTATGTATATGTGTGTGTATATATATGAGTGTACATATATGTATATATGTATATAGTAGAGATGACATATACTTTAAGAGAGACAACTTTAAAATTGTCTATAAAGAAAATGATGAGGTAGAGGAAAATTTAAATAATTATTATATAATTGAGCTTATATATACACACACTAAGGAGGGCATATACTTTAGGGGAAACATGCTCAAAATTATGTATGCAAAAAAGGGTAAGGGTAAGGCAAAGGAAAATTTAAAGAAAAATTATTTAATTGACTTTTTTTTTTTATGAATATGTGTCTAGATTATCATTTATAAAATAATATTACACATATCAAACAAAAAAAGTGAGTGGAAAAATTCACACCCCTAGAGTTCACATGGGGCAAAACCTTGAATCATAAAACAAAAGAAACAAATACAAGGCTGCTAGGCGGACAAAGCAGTAGTAGAGGGCGGAGGGTAGACAAAGCAGTAGTAGAAGGAGGATGAGGAGGATCACATTACCTGATTTACCCCATATGTTAGCAAGATCCAAAATATCTATAAAAAATCTCACCCATCAGCGTCTTTATTTTTCTCTTTTATATTTTAAATTATATATATATATATATATAAAGAATTTTGCTTGGACATGTAGACGTCTAAATTTGGACACTTAATTTATCCAAATTCATCATCTTTCATCTTATTTTTGTTAATTAAGTAATACTGCTATTATTTAATTAATATATTTAATTCTACCAAATCTCTAAGGTATTTAATCAATAATACCTTATTTCTTTAATCCTCCTTCCATCAATTGAATTAAATAAATATTTCATTTATTTAATTCCTCTCATGTCACATCCTCCATCTTTTTTTATCTTATCTTAATCCTTCTTCTAATCTCATCATTAGGATGTGCACATGCCTAATCCTTGATTAGGATGTGTCACATCCTCCAACTTTTACAAGTTGGCCTCTAATCTCTCTTAGCCTAACCTAATCCTCCTCCCACTTATAGCATGTGTCCTTAAGTCAACCTTATTAAAGGCTTTCTCCTTTTAGACAAGGCATCCCCCTTCCCCATGTGAATTTTTAATTCACCTTTTAATCCTCCAAGGCACCTAAAAGGAATTTTTAATTCCTTCACTTCTCCCCACATGTCCTCTATTCATTCTTTATTCTTTCTCTCATCCCCATGAGAATATTTGAAGAATTTTTAATTCCTCACATGTCCTCTCACCCACATAGGGACAAGGACCTCCTTTATGAGGAGATCTTGTCCAATCCCAAGGTACTTTGTACCCCTTTTTATGTCATGTCTTTCTCCTTCCACCTCATGTCCACTTCACCTTTTAGGGCTATCTCACATGCCACATGTCAAGATGTGAGGGCTTGTGAGTTCTCAACTCACCTTAGCCCTACATCTTGATATTTGGTGGATCAATCTCAACCGTCCATTTCCTCTAGGATTTCCCAAAAATCCTATAAATACCCCCTCTTTTCTCTCATTTGGAGGAGATCATTTTGCTAGCCAAACTCTTGCAAATTTGTTTCTCATCTTATACTTAGCTATTTTCTTGCTTTCATCATCCTCATCTAGCTTGTATCTTGCCATCCAAGGAGCATACACATCAAAGATCGAAGGGCCAACCAAAGGATCGATTCGACGCAAGGTATAAAGTTCTATTTTGTTGCTTTATCTTGCATTGTTTCCAACTTAGGCTAATCTTGAGGTGTAGGTTGTTTTGGTGTTTGTTTGCACTCTTTTACTTGCTGCTTGTTTTCTAACGCTCACATTCGACCTATCACAGGACATAAATGAATGTTTTGTCAAGATTGTTGTTTGATACTTTCTTTATTATTGTTACTATTATTGTACTGTGACCTCGAAGACATTGGAGTTATATAGGACATTGGAGTTCATTTGTCATCTTGGTATCTCATTAAATCAAAGCAATCGAAGTCAATATCATGATCAATCATTCACTTCGACATACATTTTTTTTTTCCAATTCTTGGAAAATTCATCACTGCCTACAAACAAGACAAAATGAAAAAAGTACACCTACATGTCTGCACACAGGGTCTGCACACTTGTGTTTATATTCCCTGGTCCAAAACTATCTAAAATCTTACTAACAGTCCAGCAAGAACTGTTCCAAAACAGCTACAATATGAAGAGCTGAGAAGATACAGCTTATTGCAGAGCTTACCTATGAAAGATGAAAACAGAGATGCAAGAAATTGGAAAAGAAAATGGCGGTAAGCTACATAACATCTTCTACTTCAGTATGGTCAAGGAGCTTTAGCAAGGTGTAAGTTACAGACATGGCAAGCCATCCTCCGATGAGCACTCTGAAGCCTCCTTTCACTAGAGAAGCTCGGCCAAAGTAAGCTCCCACTACCCCGAACGTGAAAAGTGCCAAGCTGGAAACACCTGCAAGCACCCCAACTCTCATATTATAATTTCTAATGAAGGCCGCAGAGATCAAAGGCACAAATGCTCCCACAGAAAATGCCAGCGCCGATACGCAAGCTGCCTGAAGAGGGTTCGGAAGGGCCGATTGTTCGCTACTGGTGAGAAACTGTGGAGATAAAGTTATCATTTGGGTTTCTAAAGAGGGAGAAGAAGATGATGATGAATCGGGCTTCTGGACTATTAGTCCAGCTTTCTTGATCTTGGTTTCTTTCAAGATTGAGATTTCGACGTCGCGTTGGGTTTGCACAGAAACGAATTCTCCAATGGCCATGCTGGACGCCCCTCCTACCAGGGCTGCAAGGCCGGACAAGACCATTGCTTTGCTGTCCACTGCGCCCACGCCCATCATAAGCGAGGCGGTGGCCATCAGCCCATCGTTTGCTCCCAACACTGCAGCGCGCAGCCACTGGCCCATTTGTGAATTGTGTGAAGACTCTTCGTCTTCCTTCTGGATCTGCATTGAAATTTTGGCGCCCTTCTTTTGTGAAGGTGGCGATGGCTCTGCAACTCCTGCTCCGCCCTCCGTCATCACCCGCTTCAATTCCATTGCATCTCTCGTCCTTCTGATGGATTCCTTTTCTGATTGAATTTCCATTTAAAGAAGACTCTGTATATAAATCATTTGATTTCTTCACAATCATCGAGTGTAGGAGTAAAACCAAAATTGATACATGGAAATCCTCCACGGGAGAAAAAACAACAGATCTGAAGCGAAGCAATTGTGGGTGAATCCAAAAAGTCTTAATCGAAGCCCAGGTTGGCGCCGAAGTGGGGCTACAAAATCTTTTCCTCCTTAGGAAATTTTATAACGATGGATTTTATTAATTTTTTTTTTTTTTTTTATGAATAAGTGTCTAAATTATCATTTAAAAATAGTGTTAATATATATTAAGAAAAAGTGGATGAAAATAGTAGCATCTTTAAATTTCATATGGGATAATAGTTTAAAACATAAAAACATAAACAAAATATCTAGACAGGGAGAGCAATAGTAGAGGAGGGATGAGGAGAATCTCGCTCTCAGTTGACTCTTGTAATTTCTTATTAGTTTTTTAATAATGGGTAAGTTCAGCAACTTAAGCTCCAAAATCCAAGGAAGGTGGTGGTCTTATGATTATTTTTCAGCAACAAGGAATGCTAAATCTATAATTATATAATTGAATCTAAAAAATTATAGATGGATGATCTGGCATCAAATTTTAGGAAACAGGTAGGAAACTTCCAGCCCCACCCAAAATATACCCTCTTAAATTTACAATCTAAAAGGCAGGGGCTCCTATTTTTTTACACAAGATTATATTTTACCTTGTAGCATATTTTTTTCTTCACATGGAATCCTTTGCTCCACAAAATAGTTCCTATAACGGCACCATGAAACCCCTTCCTTATTTTTATTTATCTCCTAAACTATTGCAATAGAGCTAATATAATTATTGTAGCTTGTTCACTAACCATAATTGTTACCTTATTATAAATAACTATTATGTTAATACAAAGCTCAAATCTTAAATCTTAACTCTCACTCTTGAAAAAATGAATATTACTATATAGTTCACCACTTATAAATATGTTTTTTTTCAAAACAAAATATTACACAATATTAATTGTTATAAAAAGAATAATTCATAGTTTGCATCAAAGTATTTAATAGAGAGTTTAGAGATTACAAAGCAAGTATAGAGTTTGTGGATCTAATATTGCATTTAAACAACTATGTTTAATATTATGTACAACCTCATTCAGAAGAGGAAGCTTGGTTTTAGGAATCATTCTCTCAATCCCTTGTTCTATTCAAAGTTACCAATATTTTAAAAAATTGGTTCACACAAACAACTTTGTTTAATATTTTGGTCTCAATTTAGTACATTCATCTATTTTCACTTAATAAATTGATTGTGTTGAGCAAACATGATATTAGACTTTGTTTGAACATTCAAGTTTCCCCTTCTCAAAGTTCACACTCAATTTCAACAAACTACTTAAAAAATTTGAAGTCATCTTGGTATCTTTTTATATTTATGATATTATAGCCAAGCATTAAGGATCAAACTCTCCCAAAATCTTTTTCTTAAGAGTTTCAATGCAATCTAAAAGAATGCATTGTATTGGTAACAATAAGTGTTTCATCTAAGTTAAATTATACACAATTATTAAGTATTCAAGGTTCAACATGTCAAGATAAGAAGCATAGAGTGATCAATTATGATAAATCCTTTAAATCATGGTAGAATACTTCCCATCTCTAGACATGACATGGCTACTATATGCAGATTTAATTCTGTCCAATATGTGGAATGGTTATTTTTCCCTATTGTTAGCATGCATTATAGAGAATATAGGTTTGAGTGATAATCTTGGGATCATTGTTATTTTATTTATATTTAGAAACAAATCCAATTGTAGGGAATATAATGTAGAACAACTAATGGTGGTAACTTCTTGCAATATAATATAGTAGTAAACACATAAAAAAATAATATAATAATGATAACTAAATTCCACAAAAGGTCCTACTATGCATACATCAACAAGTCATCCTAACAATGAACTTTGAATTCAAGTTGACCTTGTTAGTGGATCTCTTAGCTCAAGGTCACAATATTGTTTACATATTTGACTATAAACCCCTAAATGTTCCTATATTTATTTGAGTAAGATTTGATAACTATTCAATCCAATATAAGACCAACAAACCTCACAATTATATTGATGCTACCTATATCACAAACAACCATACATAAATACCACTATCCATATCATGGGTAATTAATATACATAAATCCCAAGACCATATACTAAATAAAGCATCACAATTAATATTGATAGCACTAAAAGGTAATACCTTACAATTACAAGATCTATATATTTAGAGTTAAATCCATCTAATATATTTATATAAAATTAGGACTCTCCTTTGACAACTACTCTAGAATGGGAAACAATGTACACCACTTTAAGAAAGAAAGAAGAGGCTCACCTACAATTAATCTCTTCATAATACATGCATGTATGTAAATTTCATTCCACTCTCTTGGACATAAATATTTAAATTCCTCATTTCAATCTCTCATTATCTTTATGAATACAAAAATCATTCATAAATAATTAATTATAATAGGGTAAAAAGACAAAGCTATTTCATACTTTTGGCCAACAAAATAGTTTTGAGCAAAAAAAAATTCTTGAAACCACGTGACATATACGTGGCATATATAGTTTTAGGTGAAACCCTTTCACCTGAAACTATAAAATAAAAACTTTATCATTGAAAACTTGAATTACGGTTGGATTTATGTGTAATTTTTTTAGTGGAATCTTTCAACTAAGAGGTTTTTGATTGAAACCATTTCACTCAAAAGTGTTAATGTGGTTGTCTATGTGGCAACTTAACTGGACTCTTTTGGGGAAAATTCATAAAACAACCAATTTCAACTCTGAATTTCTCTAACTGGGGGTACCTTCATGAAAACATGAAAAATACCCTTTTGTAGAGCTCAAAATCTTGAATCCATTTTTTTCTTTTTTGATAGTTTGACTAGTTTTATTATGATTTTTACAAAAAATAGTGTTAAAAGTAGTTTTTAATAATCAAATATGATCTTTTCAACTAATATTTCATTTGTGGGGTTCTCTAGAGGGGACAAACAACTATTGACACATACATATCATTTCAAGAAGTAATGGTTAAAGATTTCAATGATTTTGAGCTTGGATGAAGTTCTTAAATGCTTAGGTTCCTATTTCATTAATTTGTATCTTGATACATATAGTTTGAGCTTTTTAGATCAAATTTTGGTCATTTTATTTGGTTTTTATCATTGTTGATATCTATTAGAGTTCACATGAAAAGAAGTAGCCTCTTAGAGGCTAGGGCTTTGATTTGTGATAGACAAAATATGGGGGAGGGAAACCAATGCAAATTTAGATTGAAATGAAGATTCATCTATAGCTCACAACTTGACTTTAGATGGATCAATTGTGAAAAACAATAGGAACCTTCCTCGACTATCTCTACTTGAAAAATTGTAGCAATTTTAAGGTACCTTCTATAATTCAAGCCAAAAAAGTTAGAGCCTTTCTTCAACTTGATATAATTTATGTGCATTGTTGACTTTATAATGATGCCACTTGATCTATCCTTCTATCATGGATCTATTGAGTGTAACTTGTCCCAATGTTTATTAATTAATTAATTAATTCTCTAAAAAGAGGACAATGCTTATTAAATCTTATTACCTTTTATGGGGTATGAATCAATGATAGTGATTATTTTATTAACTCGTTCCAAATGTAACTTTCCACAACACTACTTGTATGCTAATTGTCAATCATCAATTTTTGCCTTAGGTGAGTCAAGAACTTATCCTCATGAATCATGGCCATGTTGCAACAAGATTTTAAATTTCATGGGAATTGATTGCTAGATTCAATGATTGCCAAATTTAGCATAGACAAAAATCTTAGTTGTGCATATAGTTCAAAGCATGTTTAGACCAATCCTAATCATACAATAAATGAACATTTATGTAAGTGGTTTTCATATATCATATGATTTTATTATATATATATATAATCTAATGTTGACCAAGCTAGAATTTATTACTTGAATATCCCATAAAATCTAATTACCTAATTATTTTTGTAATTTTTTAATGTGATTGAGTTTTGAGGACATTTATTATGGTTGGGAAGGGGTGGGTCCCTTATACCTCATTCATCATCCTTAGAGCACACCCAAAATAGACAAAGTTTTGCTTTTTCTTACCAATGTTAGACCTCAAAATTGGACTTATGTAGTTGTACCTTTGAAATACATTACAAATCAATAATGCAAAAGGAGGTTAAAATAGACAATAGGTTAGGACCCAAAAATTGTTCATCATGGCAAATATTTATCTACTATAAATTTTTGGAATATTAGACTATAATTTGAAAAAAATCAACATTATTATTTATAGACATGACATCTCAATCAATGAAAATAAAATTGAATGTGTTTGCTAAAATTGTGTGAGAATTTTTTAATAAATCAAATATTTTTGGTATTTAATTATGTGAAAGTCTTTGTATCTATTCAAATTCTTTTTGGAATGTGGCATGAATGTCCCTCAATTTTTTTAAAATCATAATAGACTATCTAAGGAAACAACCTAATAGTTGATCATGTTTTAATATCTAAGATAACATTTGTAGAATTAAAGATCAATATTTTTAATAGCTTAGCACTATTAGTTGCGATTTCAAGTGAAAAAATAGAGAATTTTGTAACACAACTCCATCCATATGATGTATCTATGCCAATAAGATAATTTAGTTAGATTTTATGTAGTCACATTTGGTTCATGCAATGATGCTTCATCATATCCAAAATCAAATTTTATTATACATTTGTGTAGTGTAGAAAAATTTACTCCTTTACATTTTCACACTATGTTTGGGTCCTTTAATAAATTGGACTTAATTAAGCCTCTAATTGGCCCAATTATGCATTTAAAAGCCTAATTAATCTCTTTTCTGAAAGGGAAACTTGTAATAAACAATTACAAATGTTAATTAAATTGCCTTGAAAATTGTGTGTATTGGATTTAGGTCCTAGGACCCATTCGCCCAAGGGTGAATGGGTCCTCCTTAAGTTTAGGACCCCAATTTTTAATATTTTTTTGGCAATTCATTTTTATGATTCAAATTCAATTTGCAATTGTTGGCCTTTGATGTTAAATTGTTGGGAAATTAGAAAATCATCTATAAATACATAGTCTTTTTATCAGTTCAAAACATCTAAAAGAAAGTCAACTTTTACAAGAGCAAAGATTATTGTCAAGAGCATTTAAGAGCATAGTTATCAATCTTCTACAACAATATTCAAGATCCCAAGCATCATGTCAAAGTTATTTGCATCTATGCATGTTTTTTGAGCTAACATTGTGATGTAGGTTTCAAGCATTCAAGTCAAAATTCTTGAGCATCAAGATCAACATCCAATTAATCCATTTCATGCAAGATCAAGACCTTGGAGAGATGTGTCAGAATTTAGTCCTCTAAGGATCTTTGCTCAAGGGTTTGGTGGGTTGCAACAAGCTAGTGTTCATTCATCATTCCTTACATTCATGTTTCATTTTATGTCAAGGTTTAATTACCAAAATGGTTTTTGACTAAGGAAAACTCCCATTCACCAAAAACAAACAAATTTTCCCTCTCTTTGTATGTGTAGATTTGTAGGTGAAAAATGATTGAAGATTGATCAAAAGTGAAATTTTATAAAGTTGTCACCAAAGTTGTCAAGCCACACAAACTCATTTGCAGAATTTAAATTTATGACTTTCTAACTATGAGATCTGGAGGAATCAGGAGTGAAGACTCAGGAGTAGAGGACTATCAAAATAGATTTTTGATCCTTGTAGTAGGACCCATTCGCCAGGCTAGGGAAAAATTATCCCAGGAGGACACTTAGCAAAAGCTTTTGGTGACAAGTGCACTATGTCTTACCCTTCTCAAATCCACCAAAAGTTTGTTGTTTCTAATTACTGTATGCTTTAAATAGATGATCCAAGTTTCACATTACATAATTGAGTTCATTTACTATTTTTTAGTTTTTCTCCCCAAAGTTTTTTTTTGGCAGATTTTACCCTATCTTTACATAAGGAAAACAATAAGATCTCCATTAAGGTTGACTTATCTGAGGGTTGAAAATCAATCTTACCTCTGGGGATCTCTCTATTTCCTAATAAAATAAGAAAGATAGGTGCATCAACCCATTTTCCCCCATCCCATATTTAAACATCACCTACACCTATTTTTCTTTGTTTCATTTTGGTGAACCTAACATTGTAAGTGCATGGATCTGTGACACAATTTTGGCTCTTAAGATGCTACTTTTTTTCTAAAATCAGCAAAATTTGATTTGCACGAGAAAATGAAGATAGTTACGCTCAAAATTTCAAGATGCAGCAAGAACAAAAGTTGAAGTGCTTTCAGTCTAGTTTCTAAGCTACTAATTTTTTTTGAAATTAATGAAGATTAAGGGTCTCAAAAAGGGGGGCCCAAAACAAGTTCTATTTTATAAAAAAAAATAGCATAGTGCCTAAGGGCTCCCCCCTTTTTGATTAACTTTTTTTTAGAATTTCAAAAATCCCAATAGTGAGAAATTAGCTAACACCATGTAGTTTATCCCCATTCTTTCGGATAATTTTTTTAATGAATATATAATATTTTATGAATATCCAAAGTGGACACATCCTGAAAAGCTAAAATTTGAGCATGCTCCCCCCTAAATTTTTTGAAAACTAGTCAAAAATTGAATTTTTTTTATCATGTGTAGAATGGAGTCTAGTTTCAAAAAATGTAATTTGTTTCATGTTTCAATGAACGAGTAAAAATCTATCCTAAAACTAGCACATGTTGGTTTTTGACCAAAAATGAGGCATTTACAATAGAAGCCATGGATCAAAACCTTAACTAAATCAAAATGAAAAAGAATTATATATTTAGATAGCTGAGAGAGTCAATTTTATCACGCGATTTTTTTATAAACTTGCATTGAAGATGCAAATCAGGAAGGGGAGCATGGACAAAATGGGGAGAAATTTGGCAAATCCTGTCAATTAACACGTCGAAATCAGGTCATTTGGCAAGCACCAAATTTGGCGTGCGCCAAATGTGATGTGTCATTTGGAGAGCACCAAATTTGGTGCTCACCAAATGACCTGCTTTGAACAAAACCTAAATTTCCCCTCTTTCATCGATAACTTTGATAATGCTTAGAGTGCACAGTTTATGATTGTAGATGGATAGTCGAGGTTTTACCTTTCATACACTCTCTAACTCGTTACCATAACTAAATAACTCTTTATCCCTTTGAAGTTTCTCTCTC
>VDFB02368381.1:155847-202137 GCA_007258455.2 Sequoia sempervirens
ATTTAGTTAGGTACCTAGGTGGGAGGGAAAGAGACCTGAGAGAGGGGATTTGACTAAGAGAGAGTAGTCTAGGTCACGTGGGAGGGAGTGAGACCTGAGAGAGATAAAATTTAGAGGGATAAAGAGTTATCCAGTTAGTGTAACGAGTTAGAGAGCGTATGAAAGGTAAAACCTCAACTATCCATCTATGATCATAAACTATGCACTCTAAGCATTATCAAAGTTGTCGACAAAAGAGGGGAAATTTAGGTTTTGTTCAAAGTAGGCCATTTGGCGAGCACCAAATTTGGTGCTCTCCAAATGACACATCACATTTGGTGTGCGCCAAATTTGGTGCTCGCCAAATGGCCTGATTTCGACATGTTAATTAACAAGATTTGCCAAATTTCCTCCTATTTTTGTCCATGCTCCCCTTCTCATTTGCACGTCTTTCAATGCAAGTTTATAAAAAAAACCGTGATAACATTGACCTCTCTCTTAGCTATCTAAATATATAATTATTTTTTCATTTTGATTTAGTTAAGGTTTTGATCCATGGCTTCTATTGTAAATGCCTCCGTTTTGGTCAAAAACCAACATGTGCTAGTTTTAGGATAGATTTTTACTCGTTCATTGAAACATGAAACAAATTAAATTTTTTGAAACTAGACTCCATTCTACACATGATGAACAAAAATCAATTTTTGACTAGTTTTCAAAAAATTTAGGGGGGAGCACGCTCAAATTTTAGCTTTTCAGGATGTGTCCACTTTGAATATTCATAAAATATTATATATTCATTAAAAAAATTATTCAAAAGAATGGGGATAAACTACATGGTGTTAGCTAATTTCTCACTGTTGGGATTTTTGAAATTCTAAAAAAAAGTTAATCAAAAAGGGGGGAGCCCTTAGGCACAATGCTATTTTTTTTATAAAATAGAACTTGTTTTGCCCCCCCCCTTTTTGAGACCCTTAATCTTCATTAATTTCAAAAAAAATTAGTAGCTTAGAAACTAGACTTAGAGCACTTCAACTTTTGTTCTTGCTGCATCTTGAAATTTTGGGCGTAACTATCTTCATTTTCTCGTGCAAATCATATTTTGCTGATTTCAGAAAAAAAGTGGCATCTTAAGAGCCAAAATTGTGTCACAAATCCATGCACTTACCTTACCAGCAATGTATTCAGAACTCAAAAAAAATTGCAATTTTTCTAAGGCTTTATCCATTTGTTTTATGTTTTCTTGAGGGAAATTTGCAACCAATGTGTCAAAATCAATCACATTGGTTATGGGTAGGGTGGTCATGGGAAATGTGGTATCAAAGTATCAACACTATGAGTGAAAGAGTTGGAAAACTCAAGATCCATGGCGGATGTAGTAGTGCGGGATGGCATGAGTCTCGAACTATGTCTTACTATAGTATTGGTAATAGGACACCAAGTTGTGAAACTCATACCAATTTCACCAAACCTAAGTGCACCCAAAATGGAGAATAGGCACTAGAAAAATGCAACAAATACCTGAAAATAGGAAGTGCAATGCAAGTATGTAAAAAGAGAGCAATTTTCATATTTAAAACAAGATAATTTACTGATTATGCTATGCAAAAACCTAAAAATGATGTCTTTTTAATGCCAATTTTGATTTCAAACAATGCACTTAATTCAACCAATTGAACTTAATACAAGCAATTACAAAATTTTCTAATTTTTTAAACTAAAGTTACACATAATTAATAGTAGAATGTAGAATGAAGCAAATAGAGACAATTTATTGCCCAAAAAATTGAAACAACACCTATACAAGGACCTATTCACCCTAGGGCAAATGGGTCCTAGGTTAGGATTCTAAAAAATCAAAGTTTGAATTTCTTGCTTAATGTTTGAATTCCTAGGTTTAGGTTCAGACTGTGGTTTCAATGACAAAAATTTCTAGATTTAGGTGTCCCAATACAAATGAAATTAGTGACAAATAATGAACAAAGTGACACTTTTTGAAATGCAATTATGACTCAATTTGCTAATGTAAATGACTAAAAATACACTAATATGCAAGTGTGCTATGCCAAATCAATGTAATATATGCATGCAATTTTTTTTATTTTTTACATTTTAAACAATGCAAAATGCAAATTTAAAACCCCATATGAGATAAAAACTAATGCAATTTCGACAAACCTAAATAGAATGCAAACTAATGCAATGCAATGTAAACAATTGCAAATCCTAGATCTAGGGTTTGAATAAACTCCAATTTCAAAATTTTAGATGTACAATGTTAGGTTCACCAAAATGAAACAAACAAAAATAGGTGTAGGTGATGTTTAAATATGGGATGGGGGAAAATGGGTTGATGCACCTATCTTTCTTATTTTATTAGGAAATAGAGATCCCCAAAGGTAAGATTGATTTTCAACCCTCAGATAAGTCAACCTTAATGGAGATCTTGTTGTTTTCCTTATGCAAAGATAGGGTAAAATCTGCCAAAAAAAACTTTGGGGAGAAAAACTAAAAAATAGTAAATGAACTCAATTATGCAATGTGAAACTTGGATAATCTATTTAAAGAATACAGTAATTAGAAACAACAAACTTTTGGTGGATTTGAGAAGGGTAAGACATAGTGCACTTGTTTCCAAAAGCTTTTGTTAAGTGTCCTCCTAGGATAATCTTTCCCTAGCCTCGCGAATGGGTCCTACTATAAGGATCAGAAATCTATTTTGATAGTCCTCTACTCCTGAGTTTGCACTCCTGATTCCTCCAGATCTCATATTCAGAAAGTCATAAATTTAAATTCTGCAAATGAGTTTGTGTGGCTTGACAACTTTGGTGACAACTTTATAAAATTTCACTTTTGATCAATCTTCAATCATTTTTCACCTACAAATCTACACATACAAAGAGAGGGAAAATTTGTTTGTTTTTGGTGAATGGGAGTTTTCCTTGGTCAAAACCCATTTTGGTAATTAAACCTTGAGATAAAATATGAATGTAAGGAATGATGAATGAACACTAGCTTGTTGCAACCCACCAAACCCTTGAGCGAAGATCCTTAGAGGACTAAATTCTAACACATCTCTCTAAGGTCTTGATCTTGCATGAAATGGATTAATTGGATGTTGATCTTGATGCTCAAGAATTTTGACTTGAATGCTTAAAACCTACATCACAATGTTAGCTCAAAAAACATGCATAGATGCAAATAACTTTGACATGATGCTTGGGATCTTGAATATTGTTGTAGAAGATTGATAACTATGCTCTTAAATGCTCTTGACAATAATCTTTGCTCTTGTGAAAGTTGACTTTCTTTTAGATGTTTTGAATTGATAAAAAGACTATGTATTTATAGATGATTTTCTAATTTCCCAACAATTTAACATCAAAGGCCGACAATTGCAAATTGAATTTGGATCATAAAAATGAACTGCCAAAAAAATATTAAAAATTGGGGTCCTAAACTTAAGGAGGACCCATTCGCCCTTGGACGAATGGGTCCTAGGACCTAAATCCAATACACACAATTTTCAAGGCAATTTAATTAATGTTTGTAATTGTTTATTATAAGTTCCCTTTCAAAAAAGAGATTAATTAGGCTTTTAAATGCATAATTGGGCCAATTAGAGGCTTAATTAAGTCCAATTTATTAAAGGACCCAAACATAGTGTGAAAATGTAAAGGAGTAAATTTTTCTACACTACACAAATGTATAATAAAATTTGATTTTGGATATGATGAAGCATCATTGCATGAACCAAATGTGACTACATAAAATCTAACTAAATTATCTTATTGGCATAGATACATCATATGGATGGACTTGTGTTACAAAATTCTCTATTTTTTCACTTGAAATCGCAACTAATAGTGCTAAGCTATTAAAAATATTGATCTTTAATTCTACAAATGTTTTTGAAAAAGGAAAAATAGGTTTTGAATGGACTCGAAACCATGTATAGCAAGTTTTGAATGGACCTGAAACCATCAAGTTTTAAGTGGACCCAAAGCCCACTCCAAGGAGAACAAGCTGCTCAAAGAAAGAAACAAAAACATCTAGCAGCTCACCAGGGAAGAAAAAATGCCAGCAACCTGCCACAAGCCAGTAGATTGCCCAGAAAAAACAACCAAGAAATCACATGAATCTTGGCATCGTTGGTTTTGACGGGACCAACAACCCACTACACTCAATAGTTATAGATAAGACCAACAGCCCATAACACGAGGTTTTGACGGGGACCTTAAACCCAAATATGCAACTTTTCACAATACAAATCAGGATCAAAGCTCCACCAACCGAAGTAGCAGATTCGAGCAACCCACCCCTTCCATCTTTATAGGACAGGTAAACACAGAAGCACAGAGCACCAACAATATCCTTTAAAAGATGTATATTCTCTCCACCTCTAAAGGAGAGAACTCCAAACTTCTCGTGGCTGCAACATTCAAAAACCTTGGGATTGAATAACTCAAAGATCTACTTCCTAATCAAAATCTCCACCTCTATAGAAGATAAATAAAAGAACACAGCATGTAGGTCCTCATCAAAACCCAGGCCACCATAAAATAGGGCTTCAATAGCCCCCCAACAGCCTTTCCAAGCACAACTAGCAGCATCCCACTCCACCTCTATAGGATAAAAGTCACTTCCGGCCTCCACCATCTCCCCCTCAATAGAAGATAGGACTAGCTCCATAGGAAAGACCAGAAAAACCCAAGGATGTGCCAAAAGAGGCCTGAAAAGCAAAGCCAAGGAACCAAGAAGGCGAGGGACAAAACAACCCCCACCGCAACAATACCCAGAGGTCACAAATAGTAAAAAGAGAAAGACAGACCTCATTCTAAAAAAGAAAACATCCCAAAGAAGCCCCGAAGGACTCCAAGGCAGACACACCTCTCCCAGAAAAACAAAAAATGCTTTAGGGAACAAGGAGAGACAAGAAACAACAAAACCAATGTTTTCCTACCAAAGGGACATAACAAAAGCAGAGGCAAATAGAGTAGCCCTCAGATAAGCAAACCCTATGGAAAAAACACCAACATCAACACCCCTACACAGTAAAAGGAAAGCATATGAAAACATGGGCCAAAAGGAGCTGAGAAACTACCAGATTTCTATGACTCAGACTGAGAACAAATGATGGCAACAAAAGCCCTAAAATACATAGTTTTGAAGCTCACCCAGTCAGGGAAATGCCATCTACCACACAGTCCCATAGAAAAAAAGGAAGCTTCCAAACTCCCAAGCAATAAAAGAAGATCAAAAGAAGGCAAGGGTCCAAGATTAAAAAAGAAGCCGACCCATCTATAAACCACCGACACAAACAGAGGAGGAAGGTCCACCCACCAGAGAGGAGAAAGAGACCACCCCTTGGAAGAAGGCGCACGAACCACCTCAAGAATACTGACGCCAGGCACAAATCTGGCCTCAACCACGGTCCAGGCTTCCCACGGACGCCCAGCCAGCCTCAGAGAGAGAGAAAGGCACCGACAGACAACCAAAGCCTTCCTCTGCCCACCAGAAAACCCTGAAGCCAGCCCACCACGAACAGGGCAGACCCTAGCAACGTGATTCCTCCCGCTATCATCATCTTCTTCGTCTGAATCTTCATCTCCCGCCTGCACATAATTTGAACTGCTTCGTCTGCTTCCTATCCCGCCTGAGTGCTCCATTTTTTAATGATTTTGGTAATGTTGGTATAAGGAGAAACAGAGTTTCTTTTTGTTGGTTATTGGTAATTTGCAAGACCGAGTGTGTTTTTAGAAGTTTGTAAAGATTTGTTTAATTCTACAAATGTTATCTTAGATATTAAAACATGATCAACTATTAGGTTGTTTCCTTAGATAGTCTATTATGATTTTTAAAAAATTGAGGGACATTCATGCCACATTCCAAAAGGAATTTGAATAGATACAAAGACTTTCACATAATTAAATACCAAAAATATTTGATTTATTAAAAAATTCTCACACAATTCTAGCAAACACATTCAATTTTATTTTCATTGATTGAGATGTCATGTCTATAAATACTAATGTTGATTTTTTTCAAATTATAATCTAATATTCCAAAAATTTATAGTTAGATAAATATTTGCTATGATGAACAATTTTTGGGTCCTAACCTATTGTCTATTTTAACCTCCTTTTGCATTATTGATTTGTAATGTATTTCAAAGGTACAACTACATAAGTCCAATTTTGAGGTCTAACATTGGTAAGAAAAAGAAAAACTTTATCTATTTTGGGTGTTCTCTAAGGATGATGAATGAGGTATAAGGGACCCACCCCTTCCCAACCATAATAAATGTCCTCAAAACTCAATCACATTCAAAAATTAAAAAAAATAATTAGGTAATTAGATTTTATGGGATATTCAAGTAATAAATTCTAGCTTGGTCAACATTAGATTATATATATATAAAATAAAATCATATGATATATGAAAACCACTTACATAAATGTTCATTTATTGTATGATTAGGATTGGTCTAAACATGCTTTGAACTATATGCACAACTAAGATTTTTGTCTATGCTAAATTTGGCAATCATTGAATCTAGCAATCAATTCCCATGAAATTTAAAATCTTGTTGCAACATGGCCATGATTCATGAGGATAAGTTCTTGACTCACCTAAGGCAAAAATTGATGATTGACAATTAGCATACAAGTAGTGTTGTGGAAAGTTACATTTGGAACGAGTTAATAAAATAATCACTATCATTGATTCATACCCCATAAAAGGTAATAAGATTTAATAAGCATTGTCCTCTTTTTAGAGAATTAATTAATTAATTAATAAACATTGGGACAAGTTACACTCAATAGATCCATGATAGAAGGATAGATCAAGTGGCATCATTATAAAGTCAACAATGCACATAAATTATATCAAGTTGAAGAAAGGCTCTAACTTTTTTGGCTTGAATTATAGAAGGTACCTTAAAATTGCTACAATTTTTCAAGTAGAGATAGTCGAGGAAGGTTCCTATTGTTTTTCACAATTGATCCATCTAAAGTCAAGTTGTGAGCTATAGATGAATCTTCATTTCAATCTAAATTTGCATTGGTTTCCCTCCCCCATATTTTGTCTATCACAAATCAAAGCCCTAGCCTCTAAGAGGCTACTTCTTTTCATGTGAACTCTAATAGATATCAACAATGATAAAAACCAAATAAAATGACCAAAATTTGATCTACAAAGCTCAAACTATATGTATCAAGATACAAATTAATGAAATAGGAACCTAAGCATTTAAGAACTTCATCCAAGCTCAAAATCATTGAAATATTTAACCATTACTTCTTGAAATGATATGCATGTGTCAATAGTTGTTTGTCCCCTCTAGAGAACCCCACAAATGAAATATTAGTTGAAAAGATCATATTTGATTATTAAAAACTACTTTTAACACTATTTTTTGTAAAAATCATAATAAAACTAGTCAAACTATCAAAAAAGAAAAAAATGGATTCAAGATTTTGAGCTCTACAAAAGGGTATTTTTCATGTTTTCATGAAGGTACCCCCAGTTAGAGAAATTCAGAGTTGAAATTGGTTGTTTTATGAATTTTCCCCAAAAGAGTCCAGTTAAGTTGCCACATAGACAACCACATTAACACTTTTGAGTGAAATGGTTTCAATCAAAAACCTCTTAGTTGAAAGATTCCACTAAAAAAATTACACATAAATCCAACCGTAATTCAAGTTTTCAATGATAAAGTTTTTATTTTATAGTTTCAGGTGAAAGGGTTTCACCTAAAACTATATATGCCACGTATATGTCACGTGGTTTCAAGAATTTTTTTTTGCTCAAAACTATTTTGTTGGCCAAAAGTATGAAATAGCTTTGTCTTTTTACCCTATTATAATTAATTATTTATGAATGATTTTTGTATTCATAAAGATAATGAGAGATTGAAATGAGGAATTTAAATATTTATGTCCAAGAGAGTGGAATGAAATTTACATACATGCATGTATTATGAAGAGATTAATTGTAGGTGAGCCTCTTCTTTCTTTCTTAAAGTGGTGTACATTGTTTCCCATTCTAGAGTAGTTGTCAAAGGAGAGTCCTAATTTTATATAAATATATTAGATGGATTTAACTCTAAATATATAGATCTTGTAATTGTAAGGTATTACCTTTTAGTGCTATCAATATTAATTGTGATGCTTTATTTAGTATATGGTCTTGGGATTTATGTATATTAATTACCCATGATATGGATAGTGGTATTTATGTATGGTTGTTTGTGATATAGGTAGCATCAATATAATTGTGAGGTTTGTTGGTCTTATATTGGATTGAATAGTTATCAAATCTTACTCAAATAAATATAGGAACATTTAGGGGTTTATAGTCAAATATGTAAACAATATTGTGACCTTGAGCTAAGAGATCCACTAACAAGGTCAACTTGAATTCAAAGTTCATTGTTAGGATGACTTGTTGATGTATGCATAGTAGGACCTTTTGTGGAATTTAGTTATCATTATTATATTATTTTTTTATGTGTTTACTACTATATTATATTGCAAGAAGTTACCACCATTAGTTGTTCTACATTATATTCCCTACAATTGGATTTGTTTCTAAATATAAATAAAATAACAATGATCCCAAGATTATCACTCAAACCTATATTCTCTATAATGCATGCTAACAATAGGGAAAAATAACCATTCCACATATTGGACAGAATTAAATCTGCATATAGTAGCCATGTCATGTCTAGAGATGGGAAGTATTCTACCATGATTTAAAGGATTTATCATAATTGATCACTCTATGCTTCTTATCTTGACATGTTGAACCTTGAATACTTAATAATTGTGTATAATTTAACTTAGATGAAACACTTATTGTTACCAATACAATGCATTCTTTTAGATTGCATTGAAACTCTTAAGAAAAAGATTTTGGGAGAGTTTGATCCTTAATGCTTGGCTATAATATCATAAATATAAAAAGATACCAAGATGACTTCAAATTTTTTAAGTAGTTTGTTGAAATTGAGTGTGAACTTTGAGAAGGGGAAACTTGAATGTTCAAACAAAGTCTAATATCATGTTTGCTCAACACAATCAATTTATTAAGTGAAAATAGATGAATGTACTAAATTGAGACCAAAATATTAAACAAAGTTGTTTGTGTGAACCAATTTTTTAAAATATTGGTAACTTTGAATAGAACAAGGGATTGAGAGAATGATTCCTAAAACCAAGCTTCCTCTTCTGAATGAGGTTGTACATAATATTAAACATAGTTGTTTAAATGCAATATTAGATCCACAAACTCTATACTTGCTTTGTAATCTCTAAACTCTCTATTAAATACTTTGATGCAAACTATGAATTATTCTTTTTATAACAATTAATATTGTGTAATATTTTGTTTTGAAAAAAAACATATTTATAAGTGGTGAACTATATAGTAATATTCATTTTTTCAAGAGTGAGAGTTAAGATTTAAGATTTGAGCTTTGTATTAACATAATAGTTATTTATAATAAGGTAACAATTATGGTTAGTGAACAAGCTACAATAATTATATTAGCTCTATTGCAATAGTTTAGGAGATAAATAAAAATAAGGAAGGGGTTTCATGGTGCCGTTATAGGAACTATTTTGTGGAGCAAAGGATTCCATGTGAAGAAAAAAATATGCTACAAGGTAAAATATAATCTTGTGTAAAAAAATAGGAGCCCCTGCCTTTTAGATTGTAAATTTAAGAGGGTATATTTTGGGTGGGGCTGGAAGTTTCCTACCTGTTTCCTAAAATTTGATGCCAGATCATCCATCTATAATTTTTTAGATTCAATTATATAATTATAGATTTAGCATTCCTTGTTGCTGAAAAATAATCATAAGACCACCACCTTCCTTGGATTTTGGAGCTTAAGTTGCTGAACTTACCCATTATTAAAAAACTAATAAGAAATTACAAGAGTCAACTGAGAGCGAGATTCTCCTCATCCCTCCTCTACTATTGCTCTCCCTGTCTAGATATTTTGTTTATGTTTTTATGTTTTAAACTATTATCCCATATGAAATTTAAAGATGCTACTATTTTCATCCACTTTTTCTTAATATATATTAACACTATTTTTAAATGATAATTTAGACACTTATTCATAAAAAAAAAAAAAAAAATTAATAAAATCCATCGTTATAAAATTTCCTAAGGAGGAAAAGATTTTGTAGCCCCACTTCGGCGCCAACCTGGGCTTCGATTAAGACTTTTTGGATTCACCCACAATTGCTTCGCTTCAGATCTGTTGTTTTTTCTCCCGTGGAGGATTTCCATGTATCAATTTTGGTTTTACTCCTACACTCGATGATTGTGAAGAAATCAAATGATTTATATACAGAGTCTTCTTTAAATGGAAATTCAATCAGAAAAGGAATCCATCAGAAGGACGAGAGATGCAATGGAATTGAAGCGGGTGATGACGGAGGGCGGAGCAGGAGTTGCAGAGCCATCGCCACCTTCACAAAAGAAGGGCGCCAAAATTTCAATGCAGATCCAGAAGGAAGACGAAGAGTCTTCACACAATTCACAAATGGGCCAGTGGCTGCGCGCTGCAGTGTTGGGAGCAAACGATGGGCTGATGGCCACCGCCTCGCTTATGATGGGCGTGGGCGCAGTGGACAGCAAAGCAATGGTCTTGTCCGGCCTTGCAGCCCTGGTAGGAGGGGCGTCCAGCATGGCCATTGGAGAATTCGTTTCTGTGCAAACCCAACGCGACGTCGAAATCTCAATCTTGAAAGAAACCAAGATCAAGAAAGCTGGACTAATAGTCCAGAAGCCCGATTCATCATCATCTTCTTCTCCCTCTTTAGAAACCCAAATGATAACTTTATCTCCACAGTTTCTCACCAGTAGCGAACAATCGGCCCTTCCGAACCCTCTTCAGGCAGCTTGCGTATCGGCGCTGGCATTTTCTGTGGGAGCATTTGTGCCTTTGATCTCTGCGGCCTTCATTAGAAATTATAATATGAGAGTTGGGGTGCTTGCAGGTGTTTCCAGCTTGGCACTTTTCACGTTCGGGGTAGTGGGAGCTTACTTTGGCCGAGCTTCTCTAGTGAAAGGAGGCTTCAGAGTGCTCATCGGAGGATGGCTTGCCATGTCTGTAACTTACACCTTGCTAAAGCTCCTTGACCATACTGAAGTAGAAGATGTTATGTAGCTTAGCCGCCATTTTCTTTTCCAATTTCTTGCATCTCTGTTTTCATCTTTCATAGGTAAGCTCTGCAATAAGCTGTATCTTCTCAGCTCTTCATATTGTAGCTGTTTTGGAACAGTTCTTGCTGGACTGTTAGTAAGATTTTAGATAGTTTTGGACCAGGGAATATAAACACAAGTGTGCAGACATGTAGGTGTACTTTTTTCATTTTGTCTTGTTTGTAGGCAGTGATGAATTTTCCAAGAATTGGAAAAAAATAATGTATGTCGAAGTGAATGATTGATCATGATATTGACTTCGATTGCTTTGATTTAATGAGATACCAAGATGACAAATGAACTCCAATGTCATAGGGGTCACAGTACAATAACATAACAATAATAAAGAAAGTATCAAACAACAACCTCGACAAAACATTCGGTTATGTCCAAGTAAAATTCTTTTTATATGTGTATTTTATTAAAAATATAAAAGAGAAGAATAAATATGCTGATGGACGATTTTCTTACAGATATTTTGGACCTTGTTGATATATGGAATAAATCGGGTCACTGTGATTCTCCTTCTCCCCCTTCTACTACTACTCTGACTGTCTAGCAGCCTTGTATTTGTTTTTATTGTTTTATGATTCAAGGTTTTGCCCCATGTGAACTCTAGGGGTGTGAATTTTTCCTCTCACTTTTTTTTTGATATGTGTAATATTATTTTATAAATGATAATCTAGACACATATTCATAAAAAAAAAAGGTCAATTAAATAATTTTTCTTTAAATTTTCCTTTTCCTTACCCTTACCCTTTTTTGCATACATAATTTTGAGCTTGTTTCCCCTAAAGTATATGCCCTCCTTAGTGTGTGTATATATAAGCTCAATTATATAATAATTATTTAAATTTTCCTCTACCTCATCATTTTCTTTATAGACAATTTTAAAGTTGTCTCCCTTAAAGTATATGTCATCTCTACTATATACATATATACATATATGTACACTCATATATATACACACACATATACATAAATTTTTATATACCCCTTCCATTACTGATGTATTCTCCTAACAATTATTTATACATGTGGAAAAATAAACAAACCTTACACTACTTTAGTCTATAATGAAAAAATATAAATTAATATTAGTATAAATTAATAGCTAAGATTGTAAGTGAAACTAATAAAGAAAAGAGTTAAGACGTGCTTAGTTCTATTTGTCTTTCATGAGTAGTTGGTAGTTAATTTTTTTTATAAAATGTGATTGATGACCATATTTTGACTTCTAAAATTGGATCAACACTTTGTTAACTATTACATACCTATATAGAATATATTTGCTTGGTTCTTAAATGGGACCTTGCCTACAATTTGGTCTTCCTAAAATGGTGTTTTTTGTTGTTTTGTTGTTCTATCATGAACACTTTTGTTCTCCATTACCTATTTGCCTGTATTTATACCTACTTATAAAACTTAGAGGTGTCGAAGAGTAGCTTTAGGAGCTTGCTATGGACAACTGAAAATCTTTTCAACTTCCTTGATAGCAATCAAACCACATTTTCAATGTATAAACATCAAAGAAACACCACACAAGAATGCAATTTACTAGATGATAGTATAATATTTTTTAATGTGATTTTTGATTAATCGGTTTTAGCATTTATCTGATGATATAATCATGACCTAATGAACTAATAATTTTATTTAAAGAAACAAGTGATCCTAGATTCTTAGGTTCTTAATTTAAATTATTTGGCACACAAGACAATGGTTTTAATGGTTAAAATATATGAAAAAATAGGTCAAGAAAGTGAGAAGTGAGATTTGAATTAGGAGAACTCAATCATCAGGGTGGTCTAGTCAAGGGGTCATATATGGATCCATGGTCAAGTCCAAGGTAACAAATGACCACAAAGAGAGTTGATATAGAATATTTATTACTAAGGTAGGATATTGGATAATAGTATTTAGGTTTAGGTCAACATATGTGTAAAGTAGGAAAATTTGACCATCAAGACAATGTATTCACAAGAAGGCCAAAAATGAGTGTAAAACAAGAGGATAAAAGGTCAAGGTATTCATTTTTCTCCTCTATATTTTCTCCCCACTTTGGAATTCATGTGAGATACATTAAACATGTATGCTAGGTAATGAAAAAAATAAAAGAGCAAGTAGATCTAAGGACACATGAAAGGTTGATGCCTTGTAGTTTTTCCATGGTTTTGTTAAAGCAACATCTTTTAAATTGCACACTCAAATCATTAGTAGAACATGTATAAATTCATTAGTAGCATATGATCATGTATTCATCACGTTTTTCATTTTAGTGTGAAAGAAATCTATCAAGTGTAAAAGGGGAATGTAACATATTAGGTTTGATTTTAGGAATGAAGTCATGATGATGTGACTCGCTTGGCCTACATAATTTTTTCATGCTAAGTAATTAATTATATTCATTGCACTAATTTCTATGTTATGCATCTTCTTATAAATTCTAATATTAGTGGAAATGGCAAGTGACACAATCGGGGTGATGGAAAAGTGGGGTACTAGTAGCTCATTAGTGGTGTGGCCTAGAGGAGCAACAAAGGCTCATGACACTACTACTAGGTTCCAACCCCAACCCCAATAGGCTAGCCCCCTGCAACCAACAACTATACATTAGACTATTGGTTGCCCATGGAACTAGGCCTTATTTAGCCATTAAATTACATAGAATCCTATAATTATATAGTCCCATGTTGGTGATAGACCCATAATTTATCGATGCAATTATGATTTCATGCCTATACCCAAAATAATCTAATCAAATCAACCAAATTCTACCAACCATGTGATGATGGTAACACCTTTCATAGATAGTATGATCCATAGAATATTTTAACTATACTATATATCTACTAGAGTAATGATAGTGTACAACTTGTACAAACAATATGGATTCGTACAACTGTATGGTTCAATCCAACAATCAAGATTCCTCCATACTTTAAAAAAAATTCGTAAAATTTTTCTTCTCCAAATCTTATAGATTTCTATGTTGATCCATAGGATTTTGGCCTTCTAGACTCAATAGCAAGGTCCACTTCTTCTTTAGAGGTCATCTACAAAAAATCACCTCCAAAACCATCACAAAAAGAGAATCAAATACCAATTTTCCAAATTAGCACACAAACCTAAAATTTGTAAAACCCTAGATTTGTAAAACATCTAAAACCTTGTGTCTTCAATATTTTTCTACAAGACCATAAATTCAACTATATGGACAACTTTTTGTCACACAAAGCCCGTTAACAATACTAGGAAGATGCCTCCTCCTACAACCACGTAACAACTAAGATCTAATAACAAGTGAAAGAAAATTGTATATACTATTTCCACATAAGCCTCTAAGGGAAATAAGAAAAAACAAGTATTCATAATTCATAATAAAAAAGAATAAAAAAGAACAACTAAAGAGAACCCCAAATATACCTTGGGAAAATCCTCTCAAGGGAAAAGCTTAACCTCCAAAAACACTCACAAAACTCAATGTATTATTTCAAGGAACACAATCAAAATACACTTGCAAAGCCTCCATGCAAGTCCTTTAAAGCATCAATCAACTTAGTTATATTCCTCCATGTGAACTTGAGAAAATGAGAACCATGCAGTCACACATACCAATCCATTCTTCCATTTATGTGCAAACTATATGAAATCCTCAATCCAACCTCTAACCTACAAGCTAAAGGTTACACAAGCCAACCTCAACAACTACTCATATGTTTGATTTTATAGGACAAACTTGCATAAAGCTACTAAGTAGAATTAGGTAAAATGGATGTGTGTAAAAACAATTAGCTCACTAAACCATGACCCCAAAATTAAATATTTACTATTAAGACATTCCCAATAATACGTATTTTCCCATTATGATAAATTTCATTCAATAGTTATCCCAATACCTCATACAACATACAATTATCCCCAAGAATTCCCAACTCATGCTATGAAATCATCCTTTGATGCAACACAATTAAATTTTTATTTTATATTAGAAACATTATTATAATGCAAGGTGTACAACACACCTTTCCCAACACTACCCTTGGTTTATTTGTGTTCACACATAGATATAGCCACAAAACCATCCAATAATGAATTTTGATAATCTAATCGTCCAACTATCATGTATAATACTGATAATCACATAACCTTTTCATGACTATATCATGATTTCAACATGTTGTACATCACATGTAGCATGAATTCTCCATTTGAGCAACCACTGCATGTATAATAAGCCATTTCTACTCACTTGATCAAATAATATTGATATGATATACTTGAATGGGTGTAGTTGTCTTCATACACTACAACTAAACATTGACCATGGATTGTGGTATTGGATAGAGACTCTTGATGAAGATATCTTCTTATGATACCTCTAGGCATGTCTGAGAACATCATTGTTCTCTTGATTATCATTTCACTTGTGCACTTTGCATTATTATATATAATTATACTGGTATAACTATAATTATGTGGTTGTGAGTTCTCTTCCAAATGACATTGTTGGGAATATAACACTAGTGGAATAAGAAAATCCTTCATACCAAATTATACTATATGAAACTCATTACAATTGCCACATAGACAACTGATGTTTTTTTCTACTCAATAGATAAAAAAATTTCAAGAACTCTTTCAAAAGTGACTAGTACACCCTAGTTCCAAAATTATCCCACACAATATCTATTATAGGAAATAGTGTGATATTTAGCCCAAGAAGTTAACCTTGTTTACAAAAATGTGATAGCTCCATTACATCTTTGCATCACAAAAACTTAGCAAAACTCATAGTCTTAGTAAAGAATCAATAATATTTAAAACTAAGTGTCAATTTTCTCCATCTAAAATTTTCCAAACCTCAATCATCTTTGTATCAAAATGATATTGAACATCCACATCTCTATTTCAGCCATGATATATAATATTCTTAGCCACATAAATTGCACTCTATGAGTCAACCGTAATTCAATTTTGTATGATTCCTATAACCAATGTTGTTGCCTAGTCTTTGTAACCACATTGCTTCTTTGCAAGCATGTTTTTTTTTCATATGGTAAGTTATTTTAGTCATGGATAGTGCAATTGTCTACTATTATTTACCCATCTCATTGACTACTCCAAATGGAATACAAATAACCATTTGTTGGCCTTCAATTATCAAGAGTGTCAACCTAATTTAAATCCAAAATCCTTGTCTGTACAATAGTTTTCCCACATCATTCGTATCATGATAAGTCAAATAATAATCCAAAATTCTTATTTTTTTTGTATTTCTTTTTATTGTTCCTTTCCCAACTTAGCCATTAACCTTCTTGAAACTCTCACTTCTTGGGAAATGTTTATGCCTACACAAATCATTACATAAAAAATAATTCTTACTATGTTGGCATATGGAACAAATAGAAATAAATATTTTTTTATACATAAAGCTAATAGTCAAGATGGGACCAAAGTGTGATAATGGGGCTAGCTGGATGAATGTTTGATTATATTTTAAAAATTAATAGGATCAAGATCATCATTGTGAGGATGGCCTCACATGGGCCTCACACCTGTGGATGTGACTTGGGTAAGACAACCAAGTTGAATCTATATCTAGTAGGATTGAATAATGGATAATGATTGGATTAACAATCAAAATCATATAGATAAGATATTTTGACTAGGATTGCATACTCATAAATATAGGATAAACAATAAACATAATATTGGGTGCACTTGCAAGACTAAATTCACACACTCAACTATATACAAACAAATGTCATTTATAACTATATAATATATTAAGAGATTAACCCAAATTAAATACAACATTAAATTAAAAATAATTTGTTGACCATTACAATATAAATATTATTAATTTTTTAATCTAAATATATTTTGATAGTAGATAGTTATTTGTGATATAATAATAATATTTCAAACATTAATGAAATCAATTATGAACATATATCTATTTAAAATATCATAAAGTGGTTTCTTAACTTCCATTCTATTTTGAACTACATATGAAGGTTGGACTTAAACAAAACACACTAAGTGATGTTTTCTTAGTGTGGCTCATGTCTTGAAAGAATAGGTGCAATATTAGAGAATAGATAACAAGCATAGTGAACACAAAACTATATGAGGTTGATCAATGAATTAGATCAAAAAGACGTACATAAATAGGCAAGAGAAAGGCACTTGATCTCCATGAAATGAGGATAGGACTCTCATACATGGAGTGGTGGTGAGTTGCCTACCACAAACGTAGCATGAGGTGTTGAAAGTGATTCGACGCCTCTAAATCTTTTAACTAACATTGACACCTCATGTAGAAAGTGTCAGTCTATGTGGGATGTGGGCATAAAATAAATGGGTCCCAGCTACTAGCCTGGTGAGGTACCCATTTACAATAAATGGGTGAGGCCTAATAAGGTACCCATGTATGGAACTTAAGATAAAAAAACTATGGGAAAAAACTACTAACTAGAAAACCCCCTACTAGACTGAGCTCGTGGACTTGCTCTTAGTAAAGGGTTTGGTGAAGATGTCAGCAACTTGCTCTAAATACTAGCAAAAGACTAAGTCAATGATCTTTCCATGAATCAACTCTCAAATATAATGTATATGAATCTCTATGTGTTTGGTTCATTGATGCTAAACTAGATTCTTGCATAACTGAATGGTGCTCTAGTTGTCACAATAGATGACTGTGGGTTTCCTGAAAGGAATACCAAACTCAAAAAGAATGTCTTGAAGCCATTTAGCCTCAGTAGATGAGTTAATAGCCCCCCTAAACTTTGTCTCTATGGATGAGGGTAAATGCAAGAAGATGAGTCCACTTCTAGTGGAAGTTTTAGACTTAGAAAAAAACCCGAAATCAAAAAAAATGAAATAGGATCTCGTTATTTAGCAAACAAGATATCGTTTCACTTTAGGACCCTAAGCCAAAAATGGGTTCCCATTTTTAAGAAATGGGATCTCGTTTTATAGAAATGAGATCCTGTTCTAAAACGAGATCCTATTTCATAAAGGCTTAATTTAAAAAAAACAAACGGGATCCTGTTTATAAAAATTTCAACTTTTCGGCTTGGTTTTTGCTATGGGTTTCGGGTCTGAAAAAAGTCTTGGGGAGCCGACCCTTAGCTTTGGACCTACTTTGACATGCAACTTGGAGGTCATGTTAGTGTTAGTAGAAAAGAGTGACTTTTGACATATGTCTGAAGACATTTTTTGTAGAATTTTTAAAAGACAAAATTAAAACCCATTATAAATGAGATTATGTAGATTCCAAACATGTAATATTTTTTACAATTGGATTATTTTTCTATTGTTCAAATATTTTTTTTATGAAACCAGTCCATAAACTTGAAATATCAGGGTTTTTTAGTATTTTAATAACTTTTTTTTCTATATAAACACAACCTAAGGGGGTGGCTCCCTATATTGCATCAAAAAGTAAAATTACATGAGCATGAGCATAATGAACACTAGGCCATCAATACAATCAGTAAGGCGGACAATCCATGATGGAGAAAAAAAATCCCCATTCATCCCAACATGAGCCTCAATGGCTTGCAAATCTCTTTTTTCAACCTTCCTATACAAATCAAGGGTCTTGGCCAACAATATTCCCACATGATGTTCACAACATAGACCTCAAAAGCACCACCGATGAAACTATCAACATACTACAAGGAGATGGAAACAAGTTCGATCATTACAATGTTCTTAGAAGCATGTGGCAATAATCTCCTACCCACAAGACCACACATAAAACAAATTCAAGGACAAGAGCAACAATGGTAAAAAATATCTTTACACTTAGACACATAGTTGCACATCATCCCCAACATCACCATAGGCACCACCATGGAAAGAGAAGGAAATAACTCTCCTCCAAAAATGCATAAGCCAACCAACCCACCGCCACACCCATCAAGCAATCGTAGAAGAAAAGTCCCAAATTTAGTCACTGAGATCACAGTCAAACCCAACTCCTGCAATCAAATCTTGTACCTGACACTAATGAAAACCAACTTCAATCCCAACATTAGAAAACTAAGGGACACCAAACCACAATCCTTCAAACACCTAGACCAACACAACACTCCCAAAACATTGGATTAGAGTGAAAACATTACGAAACTCACTTCACAAGATATGTATATCATTTTCTAGGATGGCCAAACAACTCGCATAATTTGAGGGATCAATCAATGTACCTTCCCTCCCATCCATAGTAATCTCAAAGTTGGCCAACCAATCACCCACCTAATTAGCCTCTCAATATACATGGGAAATAGAGAAATTAATCTTGTCTAAGAACTCCCATGCCAAATTTACCATTTTTGCTAGCTTCTAGTTGAGACTTTTTTTTTTCTTTATACTGTTAATACATATGAGCTCGAATCACCCTCAATTTCTATGGATAATTGGTCTCTTTTGATACATTCTTCCATAACTTTGACTAAATCCCTATACTTTACCTCATTATTTGTGGAGATGCCATTCAAATTTTCCAACACCCAAACAACTCTGCCATTTTCATCCCTAGCAACACATTCAAATCTAGAGTGATCAGGGTTTCCCTTCATCGCACCATCAAAGTTCAACTTGAGTCTGCCACTTGGAGGAGCCATCCATTTAGCCAACCTTCTCTTTTCAGCTACCACCCCATGAACCACCAACGATCCAACTGCAATCAAAACCTTAAGTCTTAACCATTGTTTACCAATTTTCTCATCCCATTTGGTGAGTTTGATCATCCTCATTTTGGGAACCCTACAATTGAAAGTTTCAACTAGTGCATGTTTGATCCTAACCAAAAGCTCATCAATTGATAATTCCTTATCTTTAAAATTATTCGATTGAACTCCTTCCATAGGTACCACACCAATATGGAAGGAGTACAAACCCAAATGCCACCCCCTAAATGATCTGAATAAACATTAGTCTAGCTGTGTAAAAAGTGTCTCAAATTTGCATTCCTTGACCCACTCCAATTAAGTTTACTTTGTAGCCAATCCTAGCACGTGGCAGCCATCAGGAAATTGAAGAGAAAATGTTCACAAGATTCCTCCTCTTACTTACATAGAGAGCATCTGGATGGCCTGAGTATTCCTATCTTTTGGAACCTCTCTTTTGTCAGAATCTTCTCATTTAACACCAGCCAAAAAATTCTCTCATCTTAGGAAGGATATGACTTCCACATCATAAATCCTTATGCCAGTCAATTGACTCTCTTACTTTATTTAGTATCTAAGACCTTAATTTCATTGAGTATTTTATAGATTTAGCCCCACACCACACTATGTCATCACATTGCTTTTTTAACTTTATATGCCTCTCATCCAAACAAGTCACTAGATGATCCTTCGCCACAACATCAAAATGCAAACCATCAAACTTTTTCCAAATCCATTCAAGACAGCCCCATTACTAAAATATTTTTCAATGTTATCCACCACCTTGGAGCCAATGCACACCTAAAGATGATGTCAAATTCCATTTAAAGCTTAGCATTACCACCCAATAGAGGATGCCCCTCCCAAGAATGTATTTTAATTATTTTTTGATTTTTAAAAAAATTGAAAATAATTGTCTAAAGAATGTGCACGTATAATTTTATATATATATATATATATTAAATTATATGTGCACATCATATATATATTAAATTATACGTGCACATTCTTTAGACAATTATTTTCAATTTTTTAAAAAATAAAAAAATAATAAGTTTAGGTCATCTTGTGCGTGATGTACACGAGGAATTATCAAAGCAGCAATTATGGCTAATAAAAAATATATTAAAAAATTACAAAAAAATATCGTGCACATTCTTCAGTGTGTTACAACTCTTTCCCCAAAAGGATTTAGAAAAATACAATTATTTAGGTCAAAAGATGGATGACGTACACGTGCATGGTATGGTAAAAAAAAGTGACTTTTAAATAGTGGTATTTAGACATGCCTATTGAAAATCAATTTGTATCATCTAGGTATTAAAATAAATTACATATTTGGAAACTAGACTTAGAGTACTACATTTCATATTATTAACTTTTTTTAAGATTCAATCTTTAAGTGCTTTAAATTTTTAGGTCAAAGGAGACAAATTTTGAAAAAGTAAAGGAAAACACTTCCACTTTTTGGCCAAAAATTGAACTCAACTTCTTGGACACACCCATGATATAGCAATAACATTCTACTTCTTTCTAGACCAACTGATAGGACCTGAACCAAGTGAAAAAAATATAACCTGAAGTGGACTTGCGATGCTCAACGTCATAAGCCCAATCTTAATATGTAAAACCGACCAAGTCAACTGAAGAACCAACTCTATAATGAATCCCAAACCCAAGAGTACCATGAATTTAATGAAGGATCCTCTTAGCTACTTTCTAATGTAACTCATGAGGTTCTTGCATAAATCTTGAAACCATACCAACTACACAGGCAATGTCTCTAGCCTAGTATGAGTCAAGTATATGAGACTACCAACAAGCTGTCGATACAAAGTAGCATCAACCAATGATGTAGTATAGGAAGTCTCAAGCTTGACTCTAGATAGAAAGGGAGTCAAAGATGGTTTGCAATTATTCATGTGAAACTGTGCAAGTAGATCAAGAGTATACTTAGGTTGTGCAAGAGTGATGCTTGAATCAAACTATGAAATATCAATACCAAGGAAGTAGTGTAATAAACCCAAGTTTGTCATGTCAAATCTATCCTGAAGTGATGAATTCACTACTGCAATAGCAGATGAAGTACTCCCGGTAATCAAAAGATCATCAACATATAGAATCAATATCAAAATTGAATCATCCTACCATAATAGATACACATTAGGATATGAATGGAATCTAGTAAAACCTAAAGATAGGAGGTAGGAATCCATCTTGGCATACCAAGCACTAGGAGCTTGTTTGAGACCATAGAGAGATTTCATGTCTACAAACTAAGGATGAATCTTAAACAAACCCTGGTGGTTGTTCTATGTGGATTTCTTCCTCAAGGTTTCAATGAAGAAAGGAACTCTTGACATCCATTTGATGTATAACCCATCCATGTGTTGTGACTATAGCTAGTGTGAGTCGAATTGAAGCCATCTTAACAACTAGTGCAAAGGTTTTTGTATAGTCAATGCTTGCAACTTGTGAAAAACCTTTGGCAACCAACCATGCTTTATATTTATCAACTAATCCATCTACTACAAATTTAGTTCAATATATCCATCTACATCAAACTATCTTCCTTCCCTTAGGAAGTGAAGTCAAATACCAAGTGTGATTTCTAATCAAGGAATCATATTCCTCATCCATAGAAATATCCCACTCAAGTATACATGATGCCTCTTTAAATATCCATGGATCAAAAATTAAAGCAAAGAAGGCATGTGGATCCCCCTAAAAAATATGCCTGAAGTTGTGTATCATCTACTGGATTATGTTCCCATGTATTTTCTACAATTCATGATGTGGGTGAGTCTACTGCAAAAATATCAACTTCTAATGCGATCCCTAAACTGGATGAAGATGAACCCTCATCATTTTCATCATTGTGAGAACTAGAAGAAGAAGAAGATACTGCACTAGGAATCTATTAAGAATGATTTGAATCATCAATACTATAATTAGGATTTGGTGAGTCCATAATATGTTGAGAAATGTTAAGTATAGTTTCAAGAGATGTTTCTTGAAACTTAACACTTCTCTCAATAAAAAAATCATGTGGTAGGGTGGAGTAGGTGATAACCTTTTACACCATTTGGATATCCAACAAAGATGCAAGGTTTGGATTGTGGATCCATAGCCTTGTGATGTTTTTTCAAAATGTGTGCTATGGCAGGAGAGCCAAAGACTCTGAAATAATCAGCTACTGGTTTCCATCCTATCCAAGCTTCAAAGGGAGTGATACCCTTCAAGGCTTTATGAGGAACTCTATTTTGAATGTAACATGCATAGTTAACTACTTCTGCCCAGTATGATGGTGTGAGGCCCTTAGAGTGAATCATACAATTAGCCATCTCTTTTAAAGATCTATTTTTTCATTCAACAACACCATTTTGTTGGGGGGTATATGGAACTGTGCACTACAAATCTATCCCCTCTGCTATGCAAAACCACTCAAAATGGTTGTTGACATACTCACCCCCATTATTTGTTCGAAGAAATTTGACAACTTTACTTGACTAAATTTTTAGCAAGAGCTTTGAAATATTGAAAAGATTAAAATACTTCTAATTTTTTCCTAAGGAAGTAGACCCATGTAAAACATGAGAAAGCATTGATAAAGGTGAGAATGTATATCTAGCTTTGGTAAAAGATGGATGGGGAAATCCCTTGAAACATCACTATGAACAAGTTCTAAAACTTGTGTTTCCCTCCATGATTTTCCTTTGTCAAATTTTTCTTCTGGATGTTTTCCAAGTGCACAACCTTCACAAATCCTCTTAGAAAATTTAACCTAAAGGTAATCCCTTGACCATATTATGTTGACATAGTTGCTCAAGATAGTGGTAGTTAAGATGGCCAAACCACTCATGCCATAATTTTCTAACTTCATCTGAACGAGTTAGTAGTGTTGTTGGAGAAATATCTATGGAAAAATTGGAGAAACATATAATTTGGATTGTTGATTTGCCTCCCCTATTTCTACCAATTTTTTTCTTTTCAATTCTCTTATCTCAACTAAATTTGGAGAGAAGTGCACTCCCACGCCCTTCCCTAAATGAGTTATTTGATACACAAAAAGGAGACTAATTAAAAGTGAAGGAACACTAGAACATTTTAAAAAGTTCCTACTTCAACTTCAACAAATCCTCTCCCTTTTACTAATGTTGGAGTATCATCACCTAAGGTGATTGTGGACATATTGGATGGCTCTAAGGATGAAAAATAACTTGTGAATAACCCATATGGTTTGAAGCATCTAAGTCTATAATCCATGATGGATATGAAGAGGTTGTAGCAACTAAGGCTTTTCCCTTTGATTTCTCTTTGTCCTTAGTGTTTTCCTGAGTTGATGAAGATGCCTTGATAGAATCTGGTAGCCATATATTATTCATTTTGAGAATATATGTAAGAGACTCAATTTTTTTCCTCATACATTGATGTTCATCATGTCCAAGTCTTTTACAAAAGGCACATTTAGCTTTCTTAGTAATTGGCTTACTTTGAGAAAAGTTATCCATTTTGGAGTTGTCAGTTTTTCCTTCTTTCTTAACTTCCTTGTCCCTTTTAGTGTTCTTCTCTCATTTTGAAGTTTGTTATGTTTCATTCCCTACAAGTAGTGCTTGAGGCTTAGTAGACTTCAAAGTGCCCATTTGAATTAGCTTTTCTTTCTCCCTTATGAGATTAGCAATAAAGTTATCGAGTGTGGGCATTGACCATGAGGCTTTAAGAGCACATTTAGTAGAGTAGAAAGTTAATACAAAAATAAAAAAAATGGACCTAACTTGGAAAGTACAAAAAGGATTAATTCATCCTCTTTCTTGTTAATTCCACAATCTATTAATTGTAACTTTAAAGATCTAAATTTAGTGAAGAAGTCTTATAAAGTTGAAAAACTTCTAGGACTAAGACCTAAGAGTTGATTTTCCAACTTGTGGCTTCTAATTTCATCAATTTTCCCAAATAGTTTGTTTAGAGCTTCCCAAACTTCATTGAGTGTTTTCAAGTTCTCAACATGGAACAACAATTCAGGAGACAAATTTAAACATAGGAAGCCAAATGCTTGATCACACTTATTGAAAAAAAATTCTTTGTCTTTAGTTGTTGTAGGTTCTTTCTCTATTCCTATAGTTACCCTATATAAACCTTTGTTCTTAAGCACAAGAATTACTTTCATCTTCCAATTATGATAGTTGAAAGGTGTTAGGGGTAGTATAGTAACATTAGACTCCATGCTGCTAGACTTTAGATAGTTGTTTTGTAGAAATCCAGAAATGAAGAACTTAGAAATGCATGTAGATGTGAAGGAAAAACACAACACATAAAATAAATTCTTGAGGAAGTGTGAAAATGGACCACACACAACACCCCCTTGGTTATTTTTTCCTTCCAATTTGGCACTTTATAGAAGTAGTGCTTTGTAACTAACCAAAAGAGGCATAAACGGGCACTTTATAGTATGAGTGTGATATTACGCTCTTTGGATTTGTGGAAAAAAAACCCTTTTGCAAAAAAATGACACTCAAATTCAAGCTACCAAGCAAAATTTATAGTTCTTTGAAAAATTTCAACCTTTACAAAAAAATTGCCTTCTTGCAAAAATAAATTTTCAAATTTTTAGAAAATAAATTTTAGCACCAAAAAATTAGAAAGAGGAAAAAATAAGAGAAATTTTAAGCCCCCTTGGGTTGGAAAGAACCAAGGGATAAAATACAATATGACCAAGGGCTTAAAATAATATAATGAATGATTCACCTTATGGCTTGCTAATAACCTTGTCCAACTCTAATGCCATGAAAGAACCTGCAATATTAGAGAATAGATAACAAGCACAATAAACACAAAACTATATGATGTTGACCAATAAATTAGAACAAAAAGACATACATACATAAGTAGGATAAAGGCACCTGATCTCCATGAAATGAGGACAAGACTCCTCATACATGGAGCACTTGGTGGTGAGTTGCCTACCATAAAAGTAGCATGAGATGTCGAAAGTGAGTTGACACCTCTAAAACTCCTAACATTGATACCTCATGTAGAAAGTGTCAATGGAATGTCTAAGTAGGCTTAAAGCCTATGTGTATGAAATATATACACTAGCAGGTCTCTCCTAATATGTTTCTCGTTCCCTTCCGTTCTTGTTTGTCATTATCTATACATTTTTTAGTCTACAAGACTACAAAAAACCCCAATATTTTGAGTTCTACTTTTTAATACTTTATATATATGTATTATATTATACATATATTTATATTATATTATACATTTTTTATATTATATTATGTTTTATAAATACATTATATTGTATATTATTATATTAAAAATAATATATTATATTATATAATCTTATTTATATAGTATAATAATAAAACAATGATATATATATTATATAATATAAATGTATATTATAGATTTAAAGTTATAATATAATATATAATTTGATTTAATATAATCTAACTTTAATATATTATAAATACAAATATATAATATATATTTATAAATTATATATTATATTATATAATTTTTTTTGATATAGTAAGAGGCAGGAGGGTGTTGATCCCAAACAACGGCACACCAAGGCAGGAACCAAGGCTCACAAGACAAATAGATCCAAAAGAAGAAAATCCCAACCAAGGGAAAGCAAAGGTAGGGCAAAGCTAGTAGAAAAAAGAACTAAAGTGAGCCCCAACAACCAAAAATCAAAACAACGACCACTAAGGACAACACAAAGACCGAGTCGTCTATGAAAACAACCACCACATTCACTCCCCAAATCGGACCAACATAATCATTTCTAGGAGCAAACCCTTTGCAGATCAAATCACAAATGTTATTGGGAAGATTGTTCAAATGGTGCCAACACCTCCAATTATGAAAGGACTGCCCAAGATTGGCCAAAACATCCGCAACCACATTATAAATGTTATATAATATACAATATATTATATAATATATATCATTGTCTTATTATTATATATTATATTATATTACATCAAGTATTATATATTATATTTAACATTTCTTACATATTATATAATAGCCAAACTCTACAACCTTTACTGGAATCCTCCCAACCTGTGCCAAATGGGAGCTTTTGAACAATGTATGGAGATTCATCAAAGCATAAAGGGTAGAGGAATTTGTCATAGGTAGTTGCAAATGCTCTCGTAGACATGTATATAAAATTCAATTACATATTCTAAAACCTACATATTCAACTTCTGGAGTAATTTTCATACCATAAGTAATTGTAACTAAAATTCACCATACAAACCACTGAAGATATATGAGATTAAGGGAGTTGAGGAAGGTTTAGATGAGGTATATGCTTAGGTTTAAACTAGTGAAATAATATATTGTGGATGTAAATTATGTGTGTGACTTGTGATATTATTAAATGATGACAATCTATGTTGAGGGTAGAGTTCTTAATTTATCATTGTGTCGATATACCATTCCATGTTTATAAATTTATGAGTCTCATGGTCTTATGTTTGAGTTGGGATCCTTATGTATGAGTTTGATCTATTGTAGCAAAAAATGCATGTGATCTAGTGATATGGAAGACTTTGTGGACTAAATTTTTGATCATCCTTCAAGACTCATTGGAGATCTATATAGTTATCATTTTACAAAGAGAATAGATCCATGGTAATTCATGCATAAAGTAACATAGTGATTATTTTGGTGAATCAAAAATCCAAATGATGCTCATCCTAATAGAGATGGGGTATTTTCTATCTCAATTTCAAGTTGAAATGTGTGTCTTTCCATAATGAGGTGTCACTTTGGTTATCAAGGCGTTCTTAGGATGATTGCTATCTTAGTTTAAAGTTGTATATTGTTTCTTTGGTATAGAAAGGTATTACATTGTGATCAAGGTATTTTCTTGTTGGCATGTGCTAGGGCCCATTGAAGTGGTTGTAGGCCCCCAAATTATGTTGAATGTAATTTTAACTCGAATGTTTAGAGACTTGTGTGTGTCTATATGTATGCATGCGTGTGCATGCTTCAATTGGTCAATCTAGTGATTTTGAGTTCTAGATTGGCTAAGTGGTGGATGCCATAATTTTCATAGATTGGCTAAGTGGTGGATTCTATAGTTTTCTAGGATTGGTTCTAGAAATTAGCTACAAAATTTCTTAGATGGTAGAATCTCTACACCAATAAAATGGGTTGAAAACCTTTGAATGGCCACACACCTCAACAATACCCCTATGAAGTTGAATACCTCATTGTAATGATGGATAAAATGAAAAGTAGGAATGAAACTTGGGTTGGCCTCCAAGAAAGTACTCTACACTTTAGTAATAAATTGATAACACATCTTCCTATATATTGTATGAATTAATGAATAGCTCTGGTTGCAATAAAGATGAATGAATATTATCTCTAAATTCATGATTTGAACTGCAATTATATTTGACTGTTGTAATGAAATTTCTAATCTTTGTTTAAACCCATTATGTCTATATATAGGAGAAATGGGTAAGATAATGAACTTTCTAATCTTTGTTTAAACCCATTATGTCTATATGCCACATCTACTTTTTGTTTACAATACTTAATCACAACTACATTAATAATGTTGAGTTCTTGTACCTGATCAATTCATGTCAAAATATTATAGTGAGAGATTCACATCAAGATGTCCAAAGAATTATGAGTCATGGCTAATAAATTTTTTCTATTTGATTTTAAAATAGAATGTTACCACAAGAATACAAGTTTTTATCCAATGAACGTAAGAAAAATAGCTTTTTGGAAAGAATCTAAAATGATGAACTTTAATAAATGGATTTGTTCTTGAAAATTTATTTAGATGGATTATTTCTTAGACTTTGTTAGATCCCATGCCACTTTTAGGTTCCTTTTTTTCTTTTTCCAATTCTATCTATCTATAAAATTTTTTGGTTTCTTTGCCAACATTTGGTCTCTTGTTTCATGCTAAATGAGGAGTATTTCTTTTTCAATTGATTTTAGTAATTTATTTTACATTTCATTGGGTTCTCTCTACTTCCAACACCCTTGATCCTTCTCCTCCATGTATTATAGCTTAGTAACTCATTTATAAACCACTCTTATCCTTCTTCTATCATCTTCTCTCTTCTTATTTCTCATGGTTGAAGTTAAAACTACGAAAGCACAATGATAAACAAGTATTGCATATTGATACAGTACAAAATACTACCTTTTTGAACTTGTTCTTTCTAACTACTTGCATCAAAAGAGTAGTTTCATGATCAATCCCTAGTCAATCTCAAAATAAAACCTAAAATTTAATCCTTAATGGCCTATTAGGCCCTTGCTTCAAACCATGCTTTGATGCTATTTATGATAGCACAACAAACTTGACAAAAAGTACACTATTTATTTAATTGAACTTCTTAATTTTTTTGTCCAAACTATATAAAGGAAATGTATTCTTACAACATCAATAAATCCATATGAAAATTCATTCAATAATTCTCTTGGATTGACATACTTGGCTTCTTGAATTTCATAATAAAATTTAGCTTAGGAATTCATGTCTAGGTCTAAAAAGCCCTTATTTTATCTTAACATAGGCTGACATCTAAGAGGTGGGCCTTAAGACAAGATTTAGTTTAGATTTAACCATCAAATTCAATTAGAATTTGCATGGGAACATGCATCCAACTCAAATTGGTACATTCTCACATTCATGAGATCCCAAACATATTTGACATACTTTAATTATGCTTATGGATGTGAGCATTTTATACAGCCTAGTTTAATCAGGTGTCTAGGTCTAAAAAATTAATGGCCTTAGATTTTTGGGCTCAATCAATGTAGGAGTCCTATAAAACATTAAATAATTGTAAGCCAGTTCTAGAATCCTAAGGTTTTATTTCTAAAGTATTTAAAGATCATCTATTTTCTTATGGTTAAGTTTAATACACACACATGGAATGCACCCAATTGTTAGGTTTCTTGACTCTCAACCTCTTAGGCACAAACATATTATCAATCCAAATTTATTTGGGAGCTTGGTTTTGGAACTTAAACGCTCTATCCCTAGAGTTCCACATACCTAAGTTTCCTACTAACTTTGACTAATTTTGCACTCAAGTTTGAACTTACTAACAATTAGCTTCCTACCCTCATCTTTGTATAAAAAAATGTATGACAGAGGTTCACTCTAGTAGATCAATGGATATAGATTCAATTAGTGCATCAATAGTTAGAAAATCCACTAGCACTTTCCACAAATATGAGAATTTTATAAATTTTGACATGTTGATGCTCTTAGTTCAAAAAGTATTATGATATTATGAACATAGCATACCATGGACATAAACATCCTTGAAAATTTTAACTTATTAGAGCTCTCTCAATTTCAATCTTGACATTTGATTATATTTAAAATTTCCTACATATGTGGGTATTTATAAATTTGATTTTACTCAAGATCTTAGGTTTAGGTTTGATATTTCTTTATTGCTAAAAATGCTAGTGGATGTGAGGCTCCTTGTAATGTTATCTTAGTATTATTTCAATTATATTTTTTACAAGGGCAACATTCAGATTCTCACTTAGAGGATAGGCATCATTTCATGATTAACTTTGGTTAATCAATGACTTAGATTTAACTTGATAGAGTAACTAATAGGGGTTTTCCTTGACTTAGAACTCTTTCCAAGGTTTCTTTCCTCTTGGGGATATGTGTCCATTAGAGATTTACTCTAATACATTCATGGCCAATAATTTTCTTGAGGAATTAATGGTTAGGGGTTATTAAGACTTGGAAACAAAATTAGGCTTTAATATTACAAAGGAAGCTAGTCTCAAAGGATAGCCTTGATTGAGAAATTCTCAAAATTCCTCTAACCTTTATGCTTTGATGGATGTCCATACCCTACTCCAAATCTCGCATTTGACACATGCCAGGAGGATGTTAGCAAAGGTTGTAGATCCTGCCTATTATATAATATAATATAATATATAATAATAAGACAATGATATTTATTATATATAATATATTTTATATTATATAACTTTTATAATATACTATATAATTTAAATATATATTATATATTTATATTTATAATATATTATATTAGATTATATATTATATTATAAATATTATATACGATATATAATATATATCATTATTTTATTATTGTTTTATATTATATAAAAAAGATTATGTAATATAATATATACTAATATCATAATACAATAATATATAGTATAATATATTTATATAATAAAATATATAATATTATATTTTATATATGTATACACACATATATATATAATATAATATAATATAATATAATATAATATAATACATATATATAAAGTAACGAAAAGTAGAACTCAAAATATCAGGGCTTCTAAATGATTTTTTTTGTAGCCTTTGAAATGAAAATATTTGAACATTTTTGCAATCTTATAAACTAAAAATATGTAAAAAATGACAACCAGTAATAAATGGGAATGGGGACCAGATTTGAAAGGCCCCAATGAGCCATAATAAGCGGTCAATGCTTAATGTGTATTATTTAAGCCCAACCACATATGAAAAGAATATTACTTGGATATAACACAATTTGTCAACATCATTGTTTAATACTTTCTTCATGATTAATTCTTGCCATGCAAAAAGTAACTAACATTCCTTCACTTTTGAAGCAACTTCTAACCAATTAAAATCATTAAGGAAAAAATAATATTTCTACTATTATGTGTATTTTTTTAATAAACAATACATTGGAAAATGAAATTGAGTTTTTTTTGGTATGTTAGGGTTTAAATTTGATGGTTATATGGTTGAATTTAAGTATTTTTGTCATATGATATAATTTTTTTAAAGATTGTATTACATAAAAGAGAGATTTTATATAAATTAGAATTTTAATGTATATTTTAATTTATATGATTTTATTCATAATAAAATGTCATAGTATTTGGAAGGTAATTTTAGATGGATAACAATTATAAATAATTTGTTTGACAAGCAAGTTTGACTATCACATTTAATCTTCACAAGTCTATATTCAAAATGTGGATTGTAAATTTATAAGCCAAGTTTAATTTATGGATTTAATCATATAATTTATATTATTAATAATAGGAAATAATTCAGATTATCTATGATTAATGATGTATAAATATTATAATAGTGTATTATGTATGCAATTTAATAGTCTTTAACTACCCACTTCAAATACAATTTCAATTGTCAAATCACAGGTAAGAATGAGACACAATGTAATTAAGCATACAATGGATTCAAAAACCAAACCATCACAACTTTAATTTAAAGCTAGTTACTTAAGTTCTCAACTCTATATTCTAACAATTCCAGTATGTTGCTCAATAAAATACAGTGTAATTAAGCATATTGTTGATTCAAACACCATACACCCAAAACTTTAATGAACAAAGCTAATTAAATTCTCAACTCTACATTCTAACAACTCCATTATATTGTTCAACAAAAACTATTTCAAGTTCACAATTTTTACTTCCCTTAAATATACAAACTTTTTGATAATAAAAAACTAAACATATAATATATAATTATTAAAATTATATGTGTAATGGGTCCTTGACCAATTGGTGAGTTGAATAGTTCTAAATGACTCCACTAGGGATTAAGTCTTCTTTAGTATAAGACTCTAATATCATAAGAGATGAGACTAAGATTGTGCCTTGGATAAATTTATCGTAATAGCTACCCCTCAATCCCTCATGCTCTCATATCATATAGCTAAAAGTTTTTTTAAATGATATACAATCTTCCATAAAGAAATTATATTTGTAATCTTGATAATCTCATAAAACTAAAGAAATCCCAATCAATATCAAGATAAATTATTCATTTCGGCATACATTATTTTTCTCCAATTCTTGGAAAATCCATCGCTACCTACAAACTTGTAAGACAATCACAAAACGTCTGAGTTTCTTTCCATAGCATCAAAAGTACAGACACGTGTGCCACACAAGGTTTGCATGCTTGTGTTTATTTTCCATGGTCTAAAACTATCTAAAGTCTTACTAACAGTCGAGCAATGACTGATCCACTGGGCTTTTAATTTTTGTTGGGGTTCAAACGAGCTACAATATGAAGTGCCGAGAAGACACAGCTTATAATTGCAGCGCTTACCTACGAAGGATAAAAACAGAGATGCAAGAAAAAGAAGAAAAAGAAAATGGCGGTTCAGCTACATAGCATGTATTACTTCGGTATGCTTAAGGAACTTTAGCATGCCGTAAGTTACAGACATGGCAATCCATCCTCCGATGGGCACTCTGAGGCCTCCTTTCACTAGAGAAGCTCGGCCAAAGTAAGCTCCCACTACCCCAAACGTGAAAAGTGCCAAGCTGGAAACCCCTGCAAGCACCCCAACTCTAACATTATAATTTGTAATGAAAGCCGCAGATATCAAAGGCAGAAATGCTCCCACAGAAAATGCCAGGGCCGATGCGCAAGCTGCCAGAAGAGGGCTCGGAAGGGCAGCCTTTTCGCTACTGGTAATAGACTCTGGAGATAAAGCTTTCTTTTGGGTTTCTCCACAGGGGGAACACGATGGTAAGGAATCAGGCTTCTGGATTGCTATTCCAGCTTTCTTGATCTTGGCCTTTTTCAAGATTGAGATTTCGACGTCGCGTTGGGTTTGCACAGAAACGAATTCTCCAATGGCCATGTTGCACGCCCCTGCTACGAGGGCTGCAAGCCCGGTCAAGACCATTGCTTCGGGATTTACTGCGCCCACGCCCATCATCAGCGAGGCCGTGGTAACCAGCCCATCATTTGCTTCCAACACGGCGGCGCGAAGCCCCTGGCCGATTTGTAAATCGTGTAAAGACTCTTCTACGTCTTCTTTTAACTGCTCTTCCTTCTCGCTCTGCATTGAAATGACAACGCTTTTGTTTTCAGAAGCTGGCGATGGCTCTGCAACTCCTGCTTCGCCCTCGTTTCTCACCCGCTTCAATTGCATTGCGTCTTTCGGGCTTCTGGTCGATTCCATTGATTGGATTTCCACTGAATGAAAATCGTGTGGAGATTATGCCAGAAATATGGAGAGTAGGAGTAAAGCCAAAATTGATACATAGAAATCATCAACAACAGAGAAAACAAAAGATTTTAAGGCAAGAGAATTGTGAGTGAGTCAAAAAGTTTAGTCGAAGTGCATGGTGTACACGCCGAGGACGCATTCTCTTTCATTGTGTCTAGGGCTGTACTGTGGGTTGTTCTGGTGCTGATGTTGGGTCCCATAGGCTTCTTTGGCCTCGTGGACGTCATTAAAATATTTCATTTCATTTCTTTGAACACTTTTTGTTTTGTTGCTTTCGTGTATTTCCGTTAAAAAGATTTTCTTTTTTAATGAATTGTAAAGTGTATGAGGGTTTCCATATTCGATGTACATTTGACTATATTTTATTAATTAATTAAGATTTTTAATTTCAATTAAATGTTGTGTTAGACAAATAATGTCCCAGTTTTTGGTCTTTTAGATTATTTAGTTTTAAAGACGTTTTTAAAATCATTGATTCATGTTGTATATGATTATGACTTTTTATAGTGGTTTCTAAATTCAAGTAAATGATTATATTTAGTCGATAGACTATTTGTTTGAAATTTCCATCGGGATTTTCGTCAACCTAGCCGTGAATAGAATTTATGGGCGCTGGGAATGTCCTGATCGACGGTCCGAGTTTCTCAGGGTTGTTTATGACAACATGGAGTTTGCAAATTATGTGGGTTGGCAGTGGTGGAGTTGGTTGCCTCAATATGCAGAAGTAGAATGGTAAGTGTTTTCTCGCAGGAGGGTTAATACATCCTGACATTCATGTACGATGGGGCGGGAGGAAGTAAATGTGATATTCAATGTTGCAGTGTGGGAAAGTATACTCTGAAATGTGCGAGAAAATATATTGATTAAGTTGCATTGTCGAAAGAGCTATTGTGGTGTTGATTTGATAGCAAAGACTCTGTTCTATAGCAGATTAGAGGGTTTTACATTGTGGTGTTAGTTTGATAGCAGAGGCTCCATTTTATAGCAGATTGGAGAGTTTTAATACTGTTGTGCTCTAGAATCTGTAAGTCGTTTTAAATGGGTATTTTGCATAAATGATTAATTTTCAGTTGTTTCCACATGCATTCAAAGATATGTTCTATCTTTTTCAAGATTTATATTGAAATTGTACATGATTTGTTAGGGTTAGTAATTTATTTTGGAGACTTCAAAGAGATTATGGCTTTCTATGGATGGAGAAATTGCAGTTAAACTTGTTTCTTTCATCAAAAAACATGGTTAGGGTTAGTAATTTTTCTGGCCTTCATTTATTGTTTGTAGTTATCTTTGTGCATCTTTGGTGTTATACCCATTAACATAGGAGCAATTGTAGATTAACAAAAAGGGAAATTGGAAAAGAGCTATTAGAAAAACACTTAACAATCACAACAAAATGGAAGATGTTTGAAAACCCACATTAAATAGAACTATAAAATATAGAGAATAGAAGAGGCAAACTATGATAATGAACAGTTTGTTATGGGGAACTTAAAAAAAGAATATCATGAAGAACAGTTTGTTATGGGGAACTTCAAACAGTTGAGAAAAAAAAAACATCATGAAACATATTGATACAAGACACATAACATGTTCCATCCAAGCAAAATAACCACAACAATTAACAATTTGTTGTAAGGAGCTTCAAATAGATGAGGAAAAAAGAATATCATGAAATATATTGGTACAAGACAAGCAGTCTGTGTAACAATTGTAAGAGGTGTTAGAATAACACTTAAGAATCACACATAAATGACAAATGAACAGAAACCCATATTAAGTAGAATGCAGAGGGTTAGTGTGAAAGCATAATATATTCAAGATAAAATTATATTAGTGGTTGTTAAGTGTTATTCTAATAACTCTTTTACAATTTCTCTATTTTTCTATAATATTTAGTGCCAAGTAATGTAGCACAAATTTTCAATTAAGTTTGTTGTGTTATACCCATTTTGCACAGGTTATTGCTACCCATTGGCTTTATGAACTGTTACATAGATTGCTTGTGTTGTATCAATATGTTTTATGATATTCTTTTTTCCAGTTTTGCAAAGGAAACTATTCATTATCATAGTTTCCCTCTTCTATTCTCCATATTTTAGTAAAAACGGTCATTGAATTGACAAGCTAGGTTACAATTTCTCTATTTGTCTATAATATTTAGTGCCAAGTAATGTATCTTCAATTTTCAATTAAGTCTGTGGCATTGTACCCATTTTGCACAGGTTATTGCTACCCATTGGCTTTACGAACTGTTACATAGATTGCTTTTGTTGTATCAATATGTTTTATGATATTCTTTTTTCTAGTTTCGCAAAGGAAACTATTCATTATCGTAGTTTCCCTCTTCTATTCTCCATATTTTAGTAAAAATGGTCATTGAATTGACAAGCCAGTTGTTACATAGATTGCCAACTATTACATAATGAACAGTTTGCTTTGTCGAACCATTCTGCTTCCATGTGCCGAGGCAACCAACTCTACCACCGCCAACCCGCATGATTAGCAAGCTCCACCACTTTCATAGACAACCCTCGGTTGTTTGTTGAAGGGAGCTTGAAGCAGATGAGAAAAAAAGAATACCATGAAACATATTGATACAAGATTTGAGCTATGTTCTTTGGTAATAAATACTGAAGACGAATAGAGAAATTGTATAAGAGGTGTTAGAATAACACTTATTTGGTACTAAATATTATTGAAAAAAAAGGAAAATTGTGTTGAATTCCCCAAAACATAGACAAATATATATATATATATATATATATGTATGTATTGAATTCCCCGTTTCATATTTAAAAATATACATATATAGGCAAAAATATATATCCATATATATAAACCAAGACCACTGTGGCTTGTTTGACCATGCAACAACAATTTATATATACACATGTATATCTAAACAGATGTGTATGATATCTTTATTTGTATTTATGTAGACTTTGATTTAAAAATCTTGAGTTATTTAGCTTTTGAGAAAATCACTATAATACAGCCATAGCATTCAATGATATAACATTGAGATGTTGTTAATAAGAGAGCATTGAATGGTGTAGTATGTGTAACGTGTTCATAACAAAGATGTAAAAAAATTTGCACTTTGGCAGTGCAATGTGCCTATCGAAATTGGATACATTGAAAAACACCTAAAATATTGCACAAAACTATAGTTCAAGCCAACAACAATGTAATTTTTTGAGGATGCAAACATTGAATATTGCATTTGCTTGCTACCGCCATCTTCATTGCCATTGTCCAGCACCATGAGCAACCATTTACCATTCTGCTTTTGTGTTCAAATGTGGCCAAAAGTGCCTTGTTGCATATATATTTTAATAAGTTGCAATGTTTAAAACATGTTGCTGACTTGCAAAACTTTTGCCCTCTGATTATTGTTCATTCTTGCCGATGTGCACCTTTGACATTATGCCCATTTTTACATAGGTCCTTGCTTGGCATGTTAATGGCTACATAGTCAAAAATAAATATAGTATACACATCTATTTAGATATAGCAGTGTATATATAAATAGATATATACATGTGTACATATGGATTAATATATTTGGTTATATGTGTGTTTTTTAGATGTACAGACAAAGGGGAAATTCAATGCATATATGTACTTAATCATTTTTATTCTTATTGTTGTGTATCCTATTGTTTGTATACAAATCTATTTAGATATAGCAGTGTATATATAAATAGATATATACATGTGTACATATGGATATATATTTGGTTATATGTGTGTTTTTTAGATGTGCAGACAAAGGGGAAATTCAATGCATATATGTATTTAATCATTTTTATTCTTATTGAACATGTGTATCCTATTGTTTGGATAAGAAAGGATAAAGGGACCAACTAGCAACATACACAAATATCTGCATATAGGTATATGTAGAAATATAGTAAAACCTACATGCATACATATATAAGCTCAACCTCAAAGATAAACAGATAGATATAGGGATATATACATTCAAGCATTTATCATTTTTATTCTTGTTGTTGTATCTCCTACTGTTTGGACAGTATTAAAAGTGCATTTTTATTCTTGTTGTTGTATCCCCTGTTGTTTGGACAACATTAAAAGTGGAATGGTTATACCTATTTTCATTTAATCAAATTAGTAAAATGGTTGATAGATTATCGATATGTCTAAGTTGTCTACCAGTTGCCATTAGAAGTTTCAATACATTAATCTTTTATTTTAATTGTGAAATAGAAGTTCCCAGAGCTATGGTTATGAAATTGGTCTTTGTGGATGGGTCTCCAGAGCCCCCCCAGATTGATTTATTGACATCCCCCATAGGTTCCGCTACGGAGTCTGGCTCCGAGGGTACAAACCGACAACCTTCAGATCCTGATTTCGTAAGTTTATATTTCCTTTTCCTTATGCCTATTGCAAATTTGAGGTTATTGTTTCTTTCCTCTTTTGTATGCAACCTGAACATTTCCTTTTAGTTTCTTTAATTTTATGATTCTCAAATACAAAATCACACACTGCATACCCTTTCATGTTTATGGTTTCAGTTTTCTTGGCTTTTAGGTGTATACACATGATCTGTAAACTAGGACATTAAAGTTATTTGAAAACTTAATCCAATACAAATTTATTCCCTGATCACAGCAGTAATGCGTGATTGTGTCTAAACCGTTGAAATAATTACAAGTAGAGTTCACTTAAATCCAAATTCAAGAAAACATAAGCTAAGAACTTAAGGAATCAAAATGATGAAAGAATAATGAGACAAAAAGAGGAAGGGAGATCACACTTTGATAACGGAGTTCGCTCAGGATGAGCTACGTCTCCAGGTCCGCTTCTCAATCGTAGGACCGCTTTATTGATATCGCGAAGTCAACAACCTTTTTACAATATCAAGCCTCCAAGACCAACATAAGCTCCTCACAATCTCTCCTTACAAATTACAATTTTTGGTGTAGACAACACCTTGCAAATCCACCTTACAAGTCTCCTTCAAACATCTAAAGATCAGAATTTTCTCTATAAAAAAACATCCAACTCCACTATGTCACCTGCATTCCTTGAACACCTAAGAGCTACATTCCCCCTTCTTTTATACATGAAATTAGCCTAAATAGGCTTAACAAAAATATTAATGACTTAACTCCCTTACCAACTCGTACAACATCTCTTTTGTCTCCATTTAGCTTTTGGTTTAGATTGTTAGAGATAGTTTTAATTGGTTATGGCTTAATAAGCCATTTGGTTAAGGCTCGGCTAACAGTTCTATAACAAAACAAAACTGTGGCCTATATAAGATCAACAACTGTCGCGTGGTCTACCGGTGGCTATATATTTTACTAATTGGGTGGTCGGCAGTTCCAACCCCGCCGGCCATGTTCTACCACTAGCCACCGAACAGTTAAACAATAAAAACAACCCCTGTCACAATACTATTGAAAGCCTGTGGCAGGCACAATGGCTAACGGCTCGCTTGCTTCTGCGGAGATCACAGGGTCGAGCCCCACCAATATATTTTGTTAAAACAAACTAACCAATTCACCAAATACAAGGGACACATGTCGAGCTTCTGTTCACTGGGGCTACTGACAAGACTACCTGCGTGTTGCTGACTGTTGCCGAGTTGTCTGCCACTACGATGCCACGTCGAGGTACGGAGAACCATGTCACCGGTACGGACGGACACGTGTCAGTCGCTGATTGGTCTGTATAGTGAGTCACCTGCCATGTGTCGAGTCAGAATTCGTCCATGTGGATTTCGTACAGTACAGACTGACACATCAGCATGATGACGTCATCATCTGTACCCTCAAGTCAACCAAACTTTGACTGCTGATATCTTTAGCATACGAGCTCCGTTTTTGATGAAATGAAATCGTCTCGACGAGACCTTCAATTTGATGCCAATTTTGATGAATTTCAAGATGATCAATTTTTTTACTTCTTGTCGGCCCCTGGTACCCTATTTGATCAGACCTTTGACTAAGCGTAACTTTCACATATGACCTCCTTTTGACGCGATTCAAGTTGCGTCAGGATCGTGTCAGCGAGCTCTTCGATCTGAGACTATTTTTGGCTGATTCTAAGACTATGAAATTTTGAGGTCTTCTGGATCCACCTGGATCATTCCTCCCCACTGAGAAGCTTTTAGACCTCCAAAAGGTCTATGTTTACATGCAATTTAAGTGAGGGCATCTTTGCCTCACTTTCCCAGTGTCAGTTGTCCTTCTTTCTTGAAACTTGTGCATCTGACTCATCACAACAACAATCAAAACTGCACTGACATTGTTAAGCACATTAGCAATATACACATCCACATTCAGCAATGCTGCTATCAACCAAACACTGCTAGAGAATAGAAGGTTGAACAACAAAACCAAATTTGCAGACGAGAAAAATAATGTACCAACATCATGTTTATCTTTCATAATTGGAACAACCTTAGAATCAGATATGCTTTTATTCTTTGACACTTCTTGTGGTACAGACATAAGTGCCAAATTATCACTTGCATTAACTACCTTTTTCAATTGCCCCATTGTCACAAAATATTTATCAGTCTTAATTTAATGAGAATGCACAATGTATTCAATTCCTTCCTTAAACAAGTGATATTGATTATGTTCCCTGTAGAAGATTGCTTTCCTATCATATAAATACGGGCTACCCAACACAATGCCACATATATCAAGTGGAACCACATCAAATTTAACCTCATCTATAAATTTAGATGTTATTGCAAATTTCAAACTGCATTGCTTAGTTACTCACAATCTGTTATCATTGCACACCCAACCTAACGGATAAGGTTTCTTATGCGGCTTGGTTTCCAATCCCAACTGTTTAACAACTTCCTCTGAAATTAGATTAACTTGAGACCCACTATCAATCAATGCATTAATCTTAGTGTTTTTAGAAATCACCCTTATATGAAACAATTCACTTCTTTTGCTATCTTCAGGAACTATACTCTTAGAAGTAGGATCACATGAAACGTTAGTGGAATAATCACTACCAACAAAAGCTTTACCTTTCAAACCTACAACTGAAATCTTTGTTTCGTCATCAGAATCTGATCCAAGATCCTGAACAACAGTTGTAGTCTTTTGTTTACCTTTTCGATCCTTAAACCACTTTGGCCTCAATTCCGGATGCAGTTTCCAACACTTTGCATCTATGTGCCCTTGCTTCTAACAATGCGAACAAGTAGGCTTTTCACCTTCCTCTTTCTTCACAGTAGCTGCTTTCCTCTCCTTACCCTTCTTATTGCTTTCAATTGGAGGAACAGATTCCTGTTTTGAACTGAAACTTATGTTCCTTCCACCTACTTCAATATGGGTTGCTTGTACACACACTTCATCAAAATTAGTTGGATTAAACATAAGAATTGTATGTTTCAAATGCGAATGCAATCCACCTATATACTTTAATAAAGTTTCTTGTGTATAAAGAGGAATACCAAGAGTAAGTGCTTTCTTCCTAAACACCTGTGTATACTCTTGAACTATTTGTCCTTTACCCTGTCTTATGCTTTGCCAATCCATAACAGCTTGTTGCATATGACCCAAAGGATAAAATTGTTTCTTTAAAGCAGAAGTAAACTCATACCAAGATGAAATGATTTTACCGCATGTGTAGCAAGATCGTCTTGAATCTTACTCCCACCAAACCAATGCAGTGCCTCCCATTCGAAGAGTGGCTAGCTGGATTTTAGAAGATTCATCCAAGATCTATTGAACCTTTCAATACACTCTGATCTGCTTAAGCCAGTTATCCAATTTCTTTGCATCCAATTCACCATTATACATAGGCAACTCAAATTTGACATCTAATTTCAATAAAGGAGAATTAGTTGATTTTTGTGCCACTTTTCCTTGTGAAGAATGTTTTGAACTTTTAGAAGAAGATGAAGAGGATGAAGAAGAAGATGGGGAAGAAGGTTCAGGGGGGTCACTACCACCTCCTACTCCTTTACCTTTCTCCTCTTTCGAAGTAGATTCATTTTCCTCCTTTCTGTTCTTGCGTTTCTTTTTCTTCTGATGCTCTTGCCTTTCTTGGAAAAGAACTTCCACCATTGCCTTCATGTCCAGAAAAGCTTTTCAAAATTCCTTCTCATCAACTTCTGGAACTTCCTGTTCAGCTGCCATCCTGATTGTGGAAAAGTCCTTCATTTCCCAATCTCTGGGTTGATCTCTGTAAGTGAACCTTCACCTTGCTTCAGTTTCAACCTAGTTAACATTCACCACTTGCAATTATCCTGCAGAATGGGCTCTGATACCAACTTGATCTATAAGCTAGGACGTTAAAGTTATTTGAAAACTTAATCCAATACAAATTTATTCCCTGGTCGCAGCAGTAATGTGTGATTGTGTCTAAACTATTGAAATTATTACAAGTAGAGTTCACTTAAATCCAAATTAAAGAAAACATAAGCTAAGAACTTAAGGAATCAAATTGCTAAAAGAATAATGAGACAAAAAGAGGAAGGGAGATCACGCTTTGATAACAGAGTTCGCTCAGGATGAGCTATGTCTCCGGGTCCACTTCTCAATCGTAGGACCGCTTTATTGATATCGCGAAGTCAGCAACCTTTTACAATATCAAGCCTCCAAGACCAGCATAAGCTCCTCACAATCTCTCCTTACAAATTACAATTTTTGGTGTAGACAACACCTTGCAAATCCACAATACAAATCTCCTTCAAACATCTAAAGATCAGAATTTTCTCTATAAAAAAACATCCAACTCCACTATGTCACCTGCATTCCTTGAACACCTAAGAGCTACATTCCCCCTTCTTTTATACATGAAATTAGCCTAAATAGGCTTAACAAAAATATTAATGACTTAAATCCCTTACCAACTCGTACAACATCTCTTTTGTCTCCATTTAGCTTTTGGTTTAGATTGTTAGAGATAGTTTTAATTGGTTATGGCTTAATAAGCCATTTGGTTAAGGCTCGGCTAACAGTTCTATAACAAAACAAAACTGTGGCCTATATAAGATCAACAACTGTCGCGTGGTCTACCGGTGGCTATATATTTTACTAATTGGGTGGTCGGCGGTTCCAACCCCGTCGACCACATTCTACCAGTAGCCACCGAACAGTTAAATAATAAAAACAACCCCTATCACAATACTATTGAAAACCTGTGGTAGGTGTAATGGCTAACGGCTCGCCTGCTTCCGCGGAGATCACGGGGTCGAGCCCCACCATTATATTTTGTTAAAACAAAATAACCAATTCATCGAATGCAAGGGACACGTGTCAAGCTTCTGTTCGTCAGGGATACTAACGAGACTACCTGCGTGTCACTGACTGTTGCCAAGTTGTCTGCCACTGCGATGCCACGTCGGGGTACGGAGAGCCATGTCACCGGTACGGACGGACATGTGTCAATCGCTAATTGGTCCATACAGTGAGTCACCTGCCACATGTTAGGTCAAAATTTGTCCATGTAAATTTTGTATAGTACGGACTGACACGTTAGCATGATGACGTCATCATCTATACCCTCAAGTCAACCGAACTTTGACTGCCAATATCTTGAGCATACGATCTCCGTTTTTGACAAAACGAACTTTGTCGAAATCATCTCGACAAGAGCTTCAATTTGATGCTAATTTTGACAAATTCTGAGATGATCAATTTTTTTGCTTCTTGTCAGTCCCTGGTACCCTATTTGACCAGACCTTTGACTAAGCGTAACTTTCACATACGACCTCCTTTTGACGCGATTCAAGTTGCGTTGGGATTGTGTCAGCAAGCTCTTCGATCTAAGACTATTTTTGGCTAATTCTGAGATTGTGAAATTTTGAGGTTTTCTAGATCCACCTGGATCAACACACATGGATGACCTTGGTAAAGCATATAGATGTGGAATGAGATACACAGTGATCTTTTCCAACACATAAAAAACATCCCTTTGCAACCTTTGTTTCCCTTACTCCTTTTATCTATTTTATGTGATCAAGTACATTTTCGTCGATTGAACTTGTCTTTGTACACTGCAAAGAAACAACCAGCTTTGAATTCATAGCATTCTGCAACATTGCAATCAAATGTTGTTAATAAGAAAGCATTTAACAGTATAGTATGGGGAACATGATCACAACAAAGCTATAAAATTTTCTATAGTGTGCCACTACAATTTATTTATCATAACTAAAAACATTGAAAAATAGCAAAAATAGTGCATAGAACTATTTCAAATAATCAGTTGACATGTCTGGACATCTTTGGTGTTATGTTGATCAAACCCAAAAATACTCAAAAATAACCCAATAGAATTGAACTATAGTATTCAATGGTATAGCATTTAGATGTTAATAACAAAGCATTTTATAATGTAGTATGTGCAACATGTTCATAGCAAAGTTCAGAAATTGTTTGGGTTGTTCCAGTACAATGTGTCTTTTAAAAATTGATACATTGAAAAACACCCAAATAGTGCACAAAACTATGGTGAGAGCTTCGAAGCACATGATCACAATTTAAGGAAGCCATTCAATAATATCCTTCCTATTATGCATTCGCAATTACAATGAAACAATGAAAGCATTAGACTATGTATGCAACAGTTAGATCATGTGTTTGTGTGTTTTTGTGTGTGTATGTATATATATGTGTATATATGTATATATGTATATATGTATATGTATATGTATATGTATATGTATATGTATATGTATATATATGTATATATATGTATATATATGTATATGTATGTATATGTATATGTATGTATATGTATATGTATGTATATGTATATGTATGTATATGTATATGCATATGTGTAAGTATATGTATATGCATATGTATATGTATATGTATATGTATATGTATATGTATATGTATCTATACGTATATGTATATGTATATGTATCTATATGTATATGTATATGTATATGTATATGTATATGTATAAGTATGTGTATGTGTATGTGTATGTGTATGTGTATGTGTATGTGTATGTATATGTATATGTATATGTATATGTATATATGTGTATATATATGTATACGTATATGTATATGTAAATGTATATGTATGTATATGTATATGTATATGTATATGTAATCTAATAAAATTCACATTTTACTGCCATATTCAAGTATAAAAGATCATCACAGGATTTCTCAGGCAAGTTACCAATATATATTTATATTAATAATATAACCATCACTCTCGACCCCTTATAAGGTCGAGAGAGTGCTATCTCTTCACTTTAGTACGATTCAAATCATAGCATTAGGCTTACATCCTTATATATATCACGACTCAAAGGTTTTAATCCCTGTTCATTTTATAATGATAGGTATAAATATCAGACCAAATCATTCTTCATCCAAGCCTCTTATTTATGCTTAGTACTTACTAACATTAACACTTTATTTTTTATGAGGGAATAAATAATAGTGATGACATTACTTATAGGTTGATACCTTCATAGCTATACCATTATTTAGACTTGGAAACAATATTTCCTATCACTGTCATTTAATATATCTATCATTCCCCTATGCACAAACCGATACCTATTTAACATGTTTGATATTTCTTCTATGCATAAACTAATACTTATTTAAAATGAAAACTATATTTTTATAGAAATTAAGAATATGATACAATGATGATGTTATCCTTTATTCAATACAATAGAAGGTTGACGATGTTATATTTCCTTCCTCTATTCATACAAAGAAGTAAGACCAACAATTTAAATTCAATACTTTTGTTTCTTAGAGATGAAAGACCAATGACATTACATTCAATATATTTTTTTACTTAGAGATACAAGACCAACCATATTGCATGTATGAACTTTATTTACACAAAGAGAAAAACCAATGAAATTGCATGCAATACCTTTATTTACATAGAGATCAAGGGTATGTGCAGGATAATGGTGGGCCAAAAAGTGGCAATGAGGAAAAAAACACGTCTTTCATCGACCCAAAAATGCGAAAAATACTGTGTTGACTTTTTTTAGGCTCGGGTGTCAGTACACACCACCAAAGCAAACACCAATCCTAGTTTTCCAAATCAGATATCCGTTTCAAATTGGATATCCGATTTGAAACTGATATCCGATTTGTGTACACATAGACCTAAGGGTTAATGGTAGATGGTTGAAGGTTTAAGGGTTAAATTTTTAGGGTTTAGGGTATATGGTAGAGGTTTTAAGGGTTAAGGGTTTATGGTAGAGGGTTATAAGGGTTTAGGGTTTCATGGTTAATGGTATAGGGGAGAGAGATAGATGGAGTTTGTGTGTGAGAGAGTGACTTGAGAAAGTGGGATAAGGTCAGAGAGGGTGGGAGAGTGGGAGAGAGTGGGAGAGAGGGCGGGAGAGAGTGGGAGAGGGTGGTA